>ML816607.1:72357-83013 GCA_009831015.1 Picea engelmannii
AAGAATTTGAAGAATGCTTCTCAAATAAATGGATCAAGGATACAAAAAATGGAGGAGATGCATAAAATTCAAGATGAGTTAAAAGAAGCAAAGGAAGATATCAATAATAAGGGTGATGAGCTATCTAAGATATGATACCTTAATGAAGTTAAAAAATTAAAATAGGGAAATACTAACAAAGAAAAATGGGAAAAAGATGAGTCGAAGGAAGAATTGAAAAAGAAAGATGAAGAAATAGGTATATTAAAAAAACATAATAACAAAACTATTGGATGGGGTTAAGAGATTGAAAGAAGAGAAGAAGAATTATCAAAATCAATAAGAAATAAGGATCTTGGATGAAGAATCTACCAAAAGAATTGAAGAGGAAATTTTCAAGAAGGTTGAGGAATCCCTAAATATTGATGAGGTAAAATGGGAAATTCAATCTAGAATTGAAGAAGGAAATTGGAAGTTGATAAATGGGGTGAAATTGTAGCTTCAAAAGGAAAACGAAGACAATATTCAAGAAGGTCACTAGAAGATACTTGAGAAGTTGAACTTCATCTAGAGGATGTACATGCCAAATATGATGGTATTATCTCCAAGGCCAGAGTAATCAAATACAAAGCAAATAGGATAGAGGACTCCATCATATTTGAAAAGAATATAGATGAAATGGGTTTAATCAAAGTGAAGAAAAATCATCAAATGTGAAACCATATCAACACCCTCGTTATCAAGAAATATTTCAACGAAGACAAGAAGATCAATATCAAAATTATCAAGGAATAAGATGGAATACTCATCAATATTCATGGAATATGGCATCACAAAACCACTCTTCAACAAGATATTATTAGAGACCAACAACCAATACAAATTGGAGAAGTTACAACAACAATACATGGAATTGAAGGAAAGAAAATTATGCAACAACTAGCCAGCAAGGATTAATCCCGAAAATAATTGATTTTGGATAGATGGATCTTCATCAATAGAATGAAGAAAACAGGAACATAAGAAAATTATATTACTTGGTTTCATCACATGTGAAGCCTTTAATTGCAAAGCTTTAAGGACAAAGCTTTTTGAAGGAGGGTACTATGTTATGACCCAAGGGGCACATATATGGGGTTAACTTGATATGATATGACCCCAAGGGGGGGAATATATGGGGCTAAATGTACATGTAATGTGTAAATATATATGTAATAGGGCCAGCCTAATAGTAAAGGGGCCTCATGTGTAGTGTGTGAACATGTATATATAGATATCATGTATTCATTATTGAGGACATGTGAATTGTGATGTATGAATGTATTGGTTTATTTGAAGGAGGTTCTCCTATTCTTTAAGGAGTTATTGTGTAATGTATCTCTGTTACCTATCTTGGATTTGTGCTCCATGCTCACATTGGTGTACATGTTGTGTACTTTTGGTTTATTCTGATATCTTAAGTATTTGGATCATAACAATATGTGTGTAAGGTAATAACAAGGATGGATTAAGTGAGTGGTAGGATAGGAACCTAATGGAAATAAATTTTAACCTAACATCTATCAAACTTTGAAAAATACTCTTCATCACTTTATGTTTAAGAACACAAGATTTCAAATTGGGTAACAATTATATTCAACATGTTACATTTTACTTCAAATCCTTTGGCATTGAATGAAAAATGCATTATTTTTCGACACCCTCTATAGGGAAACACTAAATGAAGCTCAACACAAAAAATTGTATTGTTTTCAAAAGACAAACTACTCTAATATGTTATAAGTATGTATTAATTTTTATTTTCAAGCATATGCACATGCCTAAAATCATCAAACTTAGCACACTAGGTAGCATAATAAGGAAGATATGTTTTACTTCATAACTCTCTTTACATGCATCAGATTCGAAGGGGAAATGGAAACAAATTTGCAAAGGAGAGACTAAGCACATATAGCTCACCCAAGTCACTAATAAGTAGAAAAAATAAAATGGCAACCAAATCCTTCCAATTGAAACTTGAATCTCCTTTTATATATGAAAAAACAACACTCAACTATGTCAATAATGCAATGTATGAGAAATCATTCTTTCTACTAATACACCATATGTATAGAAAACACCTAAACAATACTCGACTATGTCAATAATGCAATGTATGGGAAATCATGCTTTCTACTAATCCAGCATATGTATAGAAAACACCTACAACAAAGGGCTTTTTTTTTTTAATGTCAAATTACTATATAAAATTCCCATGGCTTGCACTTAATGCCTCCTGGGAAAGTTATACCATGATGTATATACCTAATAAACCACAAGCCAGCTATGTCAATACCACATAAGGTATGACTAAAACCTTTTGAAAAATAGTGAAATAATTTCCAAACCATCAAGTTTGGAAATGTTGCCAATAGGTTCGATTTCATGTCAAGGTTTGTTTTATTATAGAAAAAGTAAAAAATGGGCATGCTCAGGATCTTCATTTACCATCACTTATAAGAGACAAAAGATAGGGTTTGACCATGGCCAACATATGGAAAATAGAAAAGGAATAGGTATAAATGTTGAGTTTTATAAATACAAATTTTGAACTCTAGATCATGCCCATTGAGGCATAAAATATGAGTTGAGTGAAATGAAACATTAGGCCAAAAATACCTTCAAATATAGATAAGACACATGTCAATATTTGAGCGAATGTTTTTAGGTAAAATACATGCTCAAAAATCGCCAAGCCACAATCACTCAAGCAACAAGAAAAAATCAAATGAAAGCATACATGGCTATTTTCATAGGTTATGGGTTACATTTTCCCCATCACTTCTCAAAGTTGAAGATTGGGTTGTATCCATGGTTCCTTTTTACTCCAGTATGTTGTCCTTAGACTACAAACTTCTTCTTGCAATCGAACTCCTACAAACCAACAATCACCATGAATGAAGGCTCAAAGTAAATGGTAAAAAATATCTCTTCTTCGGCCTTCAAAACAAAGGATCCAAGTTCAAACATATAGCTTGAGTCCCACACTAGAAAAAATGTATTCAAGAGCACTCATGCTAAAATAAATGAATGTGGTTGCATGTGTATATGGTTGTGTATTCTCTTGCCAAAGAAAATTTTTGGAACCCCACACAGAGAGCTCATGAAATAAATCCAACATGAGAATAGAGTGTGAAGGCTAGGTTGAAAGTGCAAGGGTTTTCCCATTTTGATTGTTCACCATTGGATGCAAGGGAATGGCCACAATTTTGTCTCTTGAATCAATGCCAAAATACCCATATAGCTAATGTATTGTTAAGTGGGCACTAGCCATTGAATTCCATTACCAAGGTTGATATCATTTCTTTTCCCAAGTGCATTGGTATATTCGAACACTAAACCCTTGTTGGGTATAATAAAAAACTTATATATATACTTTGAAATGGAGTCATGGATTTTAATCCTTTTCACACATCACTTGGGCATGCATATATGTGTTGAGACACAATGTTGATGTTTTGGTAGTTGTGGGAGGTATTCCCTCATGGACAACTTTTCTTAAAGAAGAAGAAGATTCCAAGAAGTCAAAGGAAGACAATTGAACATTTGAAGAACACCCCAGAAAATAATAAAGTAAAATAGAAGACCAAATAAGAGAAGTCAACCCATAGGAAATAATAATAAAGTGGAAATATAATTTACAGGAAGATAAGTCGGCCCACAGAAATAATAAAGTAACTATGAAGACCCAGAATAAGAAGTCGGCCCCAAACAAGAACCCAGATTAGTATAAATACAAGTTTGGGTCAGTTCATTTTTATAGCCACACAGTTCTCCTTATGCATTGCACACTAGGAAGTTGCAACTGCAGCTATAACTACGGTTTCACTATTTCTGGTTTATGGTTCTCTTGGAGAGTGCACCCCAGTTGGGGAAGGATATTATTGGTGGTTCGTGGTGATCTCTCTTGTGCACTACCTATGTAAGAGTAGTGCTAAGGTTATGTGGTGTTTCCTAGTTACTTCGTGCCTTTTGCAGTTGCAGTGGTTGTTACCAGTTGCTAGTTGTGTCAATTCTGTGGTGCACTACCTTTCTCTAGTGATGCACCAGTTTTGTGGTGATACTCAGTTGTCTACCCTCGCTAGGGTTTGACAATAAGAAGATAAGTATTTTTTATCAACGTTTCTTCATTGTTGGTTTTCTCTTGTGAATAGATATTTTTCATGATTGTATTGGAATATTGGAGAGGTTCTCTCTAAGAAAATTTGGTTGGGTTTTTCCCTCAAGTTTGGGGTTTTCCCATGATAAATATTTGTGTCTTCTTGTGCTTGGTTATCTGTTGCTTATATATTTCAGTATATGGTTATTGAATCTTAAAAGAATATCAAAATTCTATGGTAAATCTAATGTTAACAAAACTAATGAAAATCTAACATGGTATAAGAGCAGGTTTCCTTCATAATAGTCTAATTGCTGGAAGGAACATGAGATTTGCCACATGACTGAGATTTGTTACTACAGATGTAATTTTCCACTGCACAATTTTATTTTTCAAGTTCATTGAGCATTTTTTATAAATTCGATTGGGATAAACTCCACCATTGATCAACTCACCCTACTCTAGTGCACCTATTTCACTTCTCAGATTGACTTTCCGTCAAAATCAAATTTTTAGGGTTTTAGGCTTGTTGACATTTTCCTGGGCATTGAACCTTCTGATTCATATTTATAACTTCTTCTTGTTGATGTAATGTCTTAGATTAGAAGAAAAAGATAGATGGTGCACTTGTATATAAGATGAGGGTGCTTGTAGGAGGCGTGCACTTGGCAAGAGAACATTTATCCAAGCAATGACAGTAGATCCAAAGGGATCTTAGATCTAGTGCACTTGGAGGAAGTCCAAGAGTTGGAAGCAGCAGTGACAACGTCTTCTATAGTATATAACAACTCAAATGGGACATCAAAAACAAGATTCTAGGTTTTCATATCAAGTTTGCATACCAGGTTTGATATTTTATATTGCTATAACTTAAGAGATGTTCCATGGAGGTTACGATGGAGATGTTGTTGTTCTTTTTTTATATATATAGGAAGGTCAAAGGTGATAGCTCTTAGAGGGAGCTATAGTGATAGTTGCAGGAAGAAACATATTAGATGGTCTCTAGCTAAGACATGGAACAAACTATCCAGGCATAGAGTTGTGCACATGACTGTACACATCCATGTAATGAAGGATGAATTCAAAACCTTATGGAAAGAAGGGTGATTTTGCGTGATACATAGTATCTCATATAGAGATTGATTGTAAGGAGCAGAAGGCTACGAATATGACCGTACAAATCCCTCTAGTTCAGTCGATCACTCTTTAGATCCACCCAAAATCATTGCAATGACTAGGAAGAGACCAACATGGTCCCATGGTAATTTGCAGGATGAAAATGAGATACATATATATAGAATTTATGAGCCATGAGGAGCAGATGGCTCCACCAGTGGTGAGGCAGGAGACCCCACCAAGTACCATATTAGAAGGACCTATATTTCAGAGGGAGTCATCCCTTAGGATCCAATAGGGAGGAGTAGCCTCCCTAGGATAATTCATAGGAGACCAGACTTTAGAGGAGGTCAGCACATGCATAGGGAGCATATGGCTCCAGAGATTATATAGACTCAAAGGGATTCAAGCTTCAAAGGGAGCATACAGACTCATGAGAGTGATCTTGAACTCAAAGAGAGTCAGTGGCTTAGAGACTTTCATTCAGAAAGTATTCCTCCTCGGATTCATATGGGGGAGAGAGAGAGAGAGAGAGACATATTCTAGGACTGATGAACAGGTTCCATGAGTTTAGGAGGCTATATCAAAGCTTTAGAGGCTTCAAGGAGATATGAGACCTCCTAGGAAGATTCCCTTGTTTAAGTGACAAAGGAGGAAGCCAGTCAAAAGGACTGGATATGGATTTTTCCTTGGTTCCAAGACAAAAAGGGAAGTCAATGATGGATTCCAAGTTGATCTACAAGATCAAGAATGCTACAAATGGAAACATAGATATGTACAAAGATTGATTTGTGGCCAGAGTATTCTCCCAACAAGAGGGAGAATATTATGACAAAATACTTACTCTAGTAGCCATAAGAAGTGTACATAGAGCATCCACAAGATACATGAGAAGGAGTCTCATTTCTACAGATTGAAGAAGGCTTTGTATGGGCTTAAGTAGGCACCCAGGGCAAAATATTCCAAATAGTTATTTTGGTGAGCTTGGGAATGGTTTCCCCTTGATATTGGATGACTTGCTTCTTTTAGGGGATGAGAACCTCACAGATGGGTGCAAGAGGGAACTCACTTCAGAGTTCGAGATGAAGGATCTAGGTTTGATGCATTATTTCTTGGGATTGGAGGTGTGGTAGAGGCCAAATGAGAGTTTCCTTATCCAAGGAAAATACATTTTTGAGATCCTGTCGAGATTCAGGATGATGGATTGTGAGTCCATGTCCACACCTATGATGACAAAATTGGAGCTCTTGACTGATTCATCTTCAAATTTATTGGATCCCACAATGTACAGACAATTGATCAAATCCTTGATGTACTTGGTTAACACCAGGATGGACATATGTTTTGCATTGAGCACTTTGAGTCAGTACATGGTTGAGCCTAAACATGTACATTGGATAGTTGCAAAACATGTGTTGAGGTACCTACATGGCACACTTGGATATGGATTGAGATATGTCTCAGATGGAGATGTGAAGCTGCAAGGTTATACTGACTCTGACTGGGTAGGGAGTACAATGGACCGGAAAATCACATCATGATGTTCATTCAGATGTCAGTGGCACTCAATACAACAAAGGAAGAGTATATAACAGACAATGTTGCAAGTTGTGAAGCAGTGTGGCTTCAGTAGTTGTTTGCAGGGTTATTTGATCTAGAGTTGGAGACAACTTTGATACATTGTGATAATCAAAGTTGCGTGAAGCTTTCAGAGAATCGTGTCTCTCATGAAAATTCAAAGAATATAGAGATCAAATACCATTACATGAGAGACATGTGGTAGAGAGGAGATATGGATCTCTGGTACATATCCATAGATGAGAAAATAGTGAACATTCTCACCAAGCCTCTATCTAGAGTGAAGTATGAGTACTTTATAGACAAGCTTGGTGTGATGCATAATTCCACCCTCATTGAGAGGGAGGTGTGTTTTTTCTCCTCCTATCGGCTAACCCCTATGTCCAAGGGTTCCCTAGATCAATCATGTGAGGTGAATGAGGGGGTAATGCAATGTCGGACCCGATGAGAGAAGAAACATCACACACATAGTCGTGAGGACTATGGGAGTAGCTCTGTGCTATTGGATGAGACTATGAATACGGTTGATGGCATGGTAGTAGTTGTGTGCTACTAGTTGATTGTTGCATAGTTATAGAGACCATCGACTATGACTATAGCTGATGGCATGGGTAGTAGTTGTGTGCTACTAGTTGATTGTAGCATAGTCATATGGATTGCAGACTATGATTATGGATGATGGCATGGTAGTAGTTGTGTGCTACTAGTTGATTGTTGCAAAATCATAGATATTGATGGACTACATGGTGGTAGCTTGTGTAGCTACCAGTTGATTGCAAGATATGACTATGGTTGATGGTATGGTAGTAGTTGTGCGCTACTAGTTGATTGTTGCATAGTCATAGAGTTTGTGACTATGGGTGATGGCATGGTAGTAGTTGTGTGATACTAGTTGATTTTTGCATAGTCACAAAGATCATAACTATGGTTGAGGGCATGGTAGTATCTTAGTTCCATTGGTTGATTGTTGCATATTTATGGAGACTATTGGACTGTATGGTAGTAGTCTTATGACTAGTAATGAATTGCAGATCATGACTATGGCTAATGACATGGTAGTAGCTTAGTGTTACTAGTTGATTGGTGCATAGTCATGAGAGACTACTGAATATCATGGTAGTAGCTTAGTGTTACTAGTTCATTGTTATGTAGTCGTGACAACATGGTGGCAGCTTTGTGCTGCTAGTTGAATGTTAGAGAGCATGGTAGTAGCTTAGTGCTACTAGTTGATTGCAGTATATTCATATAGACTATGGCAAAGGATGAAGATATTGATGGCATGGTAGTAGTTGTGTGCTACTAGTTGATTGTTGAGTAGTCAGTGGACTACTAGATGAAGACATCATGGAAGAATACCTCTAAGAGGGAGTGTTGATGTTTTGGTAGTTGCAAGAGATATTCCCTCTTGGAAAAATTTTCTTAGAGAAGAATAAGATTCCAATAAGTCAAAGGAATACCATTGAACAGTTGAAGAAAACCCTGGAAAAGAATAAAGTGAAATAGAAGACCACGGAAGAGAATTCGACCCATAAGAAATAATAATAAAGTGGAAATATAATTTCCAGGAAGAGAAGTCGGCCCACATAAATAATAAAGTAATTATGAAGACACAAAATAAGAATCCAACCCTAGACATGCACCCAAATTAGTATAAATACAAGTCTGGGTCAGTTCATTTGTACAACTACACAGTTCTCCTTCTGTAGTGCATACTAGGAAGTTGCAGTTACAGCTACAACTGCAGTTTCACTATTTTCGGTTTTTGGTTCTCTTAGAGAGTGTGCCCCACTTAGGGAAGGATATTCTTGGTGTTTCTTCGCAATATCTCTTGTGCGCTACCTCTGGAAGAGTTACGCTAAGATTGTGTGGTGTTTCCTAGTTGCTTCATGCCAGTTACAGTTGTTGTTACCAGTTGTCAGTTGTGTCAGTTCTGTGGTGCGCTAGATCTTTCTCTAGTGATGCACCTATCTTGTGCCAGTTATGTGATGCTACTCAGTTGTCTACCCTCACTAGGGTTTAACAAGAAGAAGATAATTATTTTTTATTAGGGTTTCTTCATTGTTGGTTTTCTCATGTGAATAGAGCTTGTTCATGGTTGTATTGGAATATTGGAAAGATTCTCTCTAAGAAAAGTTGGTTGGGTTTTTCTCCCGAGTTTAGGGTTTTCCCAATATAAATATTTTGTTTCTTCTTGTGCTTGTTTATCTGTTGCTTATATATTTTAGTTTATGGTTATTGAATCTTAAAAGAATATCAAAATGCTATGGTAAATCTAATGTTAACAAAACTAATGAAAATCTAACACATAGAACATTGCTTTCTTATTAACCATGCTTTGTCTTATTGTAGGTAAGACAAATCAAAATCAACTCAAGCAGGGATATGAGTACAATGCAACTATATAAACGTCATGAAAACATCAATATCATTGCATTCAAATGCTTTCAAAATATGCCTATAAAACCCTAATGTGAATAAGTGACCAACATGGTGTTGGCAAATGTTTAATAGGTAGCGTATGCTTGTCATTGATGGAAAGTACAACAGTGAAGATGGAAGGATCAGAGTGTGCATCGATGGAAAAAACAGGAACAACGTAGGCTCAGGAGGAATTAGCGCAGAGTCGAAATTCTTCCAAGTAAGAAGGATGTGTAAGCTTGGAGAAGAAGCGTCGTGGATCGTTGGATCCCATCCAAAATTCCCGACGGCATGAGGGTCGTCAGATCTGAATAAAGACAAGAAGAGCGTGCGCTGAAGAGGAGGATAGATATCAGGCGTTAGATCAGAGCGCAGGAACCAACCACCGTTGGATCGAGGAAAACCTGCACGGTGTTTAAAGTGCAAGGAGAAAAGGGGCTCACCAAATCCCGAAAGCAGGAGAACCGTCCATCTCAAGGGGTTATGTGGACTATTGATCCGACTCCCTATTGGGGTTTCGAGGATCGCAAGTTGAAGAAGTCAAAGAATAATAACCATAGGACTCACGAAATCGCGATATGCGATACACCGATATAATCTCGACCGTTGGATCAAGGAAAAATATGGACTGTTGATCCCAGTCCTTGTCGAAGTTTCGGGGATCGAGAGTTGGACATGTCAAAGTTTATTGACATCAGGAACCCTGAAATCGCGATGTGTGAAATCCCGACTGAACTTGAACCGTCATATCAAGATGTGATCTAGACCATCGACCCAACTCATGACAGCAGACCACGTCAGCTAGGGACACATGGCACAATCAGGTAATGACAAGTATCAGACTGATTCAACATTTTAGGCACATGTAAGTCATGAATCAGAGTGACACGTGGCAGTATTCAAAACGTGTCAATCCACGTGTGACATCAGCAGATGGACACCATATCGGAGTTTCGCGGATCTAACTCCATATCGGAGTTTCAGGGATCGCAACTTAGAGATGTCAAAGAAACAGTGCAACAAGAATGTCGATTTCACGATATGAGAAATTGCGATGCAATCGCAGCCGTAGAATCAAGCTCTGATCAGGACCATTGATCCCACACCATTACGAGGTATCGAGGATCGTGACTTGGAGAGTCGAGATGCCTCATCTCCAGACTCGTGAAATGCGAAATCACGAAAGCGCCTTATGCATAAGGCTGTGGTCACAGCCCTTGGTCACATCAGCGAGAGATGGACAGATATCATAAGACAAGGAGGAGTCGAGCCTTGTTTCATGGTTAGGTGGAGAACGAAACAGAAGGTGACACGATAGGAGTGGGGCCCTTCGCCAATACTCCACCATTCCGGACCCCCCCTGTATTAAATACAGAAAGGCAAGGGGGGTCCAGAATCGCTTGAGCGTCGTTGATCTAGGTGCTTTA
>ML816608.1:0-10951 GCA_009831015.1 Picea engelmannii
AGAGAGAAAAGATACTAATGGATCATCTCAAGGAAAGAACCAATGACTTAAACCAACTTGAGGAAGAGTTTGGTCAAGAAGAGAGAAGACTGGAAGAAGAAATAATTACATTGAAAATCCAACTTGAAGAAGCAAAGAGAACAAAAAAGGTCATGAAGTCTCAAATAATGAAGAAAGAAGAAGAGGTTGAGAATCATGAAGAAGAAGTTATCACACTAAGAGTCAAAATCATCAAGCTCAACAAGAACGTTGAAGAGACAGAAACATCAACATCAGTTGTAGAGAATGAAGAGAAGCACTCTACATTGCTAGAAAAGAAGAATGAAGAAAATATAAAGAGTTATGCAAAAGTACTCAAAGGAAGGAATCATGGTCAACCAGAATCTAAGAAAACTATTGAAGATACATCTTCAAGAATACTATCCATGTTCAAGCCACAAAGAATCTTCAATCATGATCATGATCAGTCAAGGAAAAAATTCAGAAGGACTACACCACAAAGAAGATCATTCACTCCTAGGTATGAAAATTTATTTTATGGTCATTGTTTTTATTGTACTAACTTTGGACATAAGGTTGCAGATTGCAGGGATTATAAAATAAATGTTCAAGCATACCGTGCCTATGTGGTCACACATAACATTGAGTGTTACAGATGTCATAACTATGGACACATAGTTAGTGATTGTAGAAGCATGATCGATACTTCCATGAAAGAGAATAATGATATCAGATATAAGAAAGTATGGATAAGAAAACATGAAGAACAGGTGAAAAAAGACCAGGTACCAAAGGTTGCAATATTGGCAATAAAATGAGATGAAGAAAATTCTACAGAGAAAAGGAAAGATGTCAGATACATAAAGGTTTGGAAAATAACTGAAAGAAAGGAAGGATAGGTAAATAAGGAACAGGTTCAAGAGATTGTACTTTCAGGCACTGTAGTGAAAGATGAATCCACATATAGAAAGAAAGAAGTTGGAGCTCAGAGAGATAATGAATCTACCAATGAAGATGATGATGAATACACATCAGAGCATGAATTGTTCTGAGCCATCCGGCTTAGAGACTCCCAAGTAATATGAATATTAGATAGGGGGAGTCTATGCGATAGATGTGATAGACCAAAGAACCATCCTTCGAGCAAATTGCAGAGTTTGAGAAGACATATTCAGAGAAATCAGTTAGCAGAAGTACAATTTGATAGATTAATCAAGACGTCATGATAGTATAGTGATAAATGGGTCAATATTATGGACAATTGTGCAAGTAGAGTCTTGGATAGTATGGACAAAGATGGATTTGTAAGAACTCTTAGAAATGCATACATCAGTTCACATTCAAAATAGAGTAATGCTCAGAAACAACAATGAAAAAACTCCCTACGAACTATGGAAAGGAAGTGCATACAACAACCTCTACATCAAAGTAACTCAAGGTAATATTTTATTAATTGAAATTTATGTTGATGATATTGTTTTGGAAGTACTAATGACAGGTTAAGCTAGAAATTTGCAAAGGATATGCAGAATGAATTTGAAATGTCATTACTTGGAGGACTATCCTTCTTTTTTGGGTCTTCATATATGTCAAAAAAACCAAGGAATTATTATTTCTCAAACTAAGTATATCAAAGAAATGCTAAAGAGGTTCGGAATGGAATATTGCAAACCAGTTACCACTCCTATGCAAACCAATTGCAAGTTGAGCAAAGATGATGATTCAAATTATACATACCAGAGGCAATATAGGTCAATGATTGGTATCTTACTATATGTGACAACATCCAGACTAGATGTGATGCAGGCAGTTGGATAGGTGACAAGATTTCAAGCAGCACCAAAGGAATCACATGTATTAGAAGTGAAGAGTTTGGATTATGGTATCCAAAAGGAAAGGATCTATCACTTATTGCCTACATAGATGCAGATTGGGCAGGTTGTATTGATGACCAATGAAGCACCAATGGAGCAATGTTCTACTTGGGTGAGTGTTTATTATCATGGCTAAGCAAGAAACAATCATCAATATCTTTATCTACAACCGAGGAAGAGTATATTGCAGCAACATCATGTTGTACACATGATCTTTGGATGAAACAAACTCTGACAGATAGATAGGTTGAGTATGATGAGCCCATTCCAATCTATTGTGATAATACAAGTGCCATCGGTATCTCAAAAACCCGGTGATGAACCCCAAGATGAAGCACATTCCAATCAAGTATCACTTTCTACAGGAATGGGTCGCAGAGAAGAACATCAGAGTTGAATATGTGGGAACAAAAGAGCAAGTGGCATACATATTTACAAAATCGCTTCCATGGGAAGCCCTTGAGTATCTTCGCTAGAGACTAGGAGTAATTTCTACTTCAAAATGAATACTTTTGAATGCTTATCTTATATGTATTAGATGTACATGAGGAAGCACCATAAATAGGACAAAGGGGGAGAGATTTATCAAATGCAAAAGGTAAATTCTTGGAGAGAGACAATAGAGGCATGTTTCCAAGGGGAGTGATTGTCACAAGGGAAGAATGAGAGATATGATTTCAGAGTGATACCCTTTATCAAAGGGGGAGATATTATTCATATGAAGGGAAAGAGAGTAATCAGAGGGTTATAAACACAATGAAAAATCAAAGGCACATTGACAGGTGGAGCAGCCCCGAGGACAGTTCAGTCAGGGGGAGCAGCCCCAAAGGGAGATACCCTTTGCCATTGATGTCAAAGGGGGAGAGATAGAAACATTGATAAAGAGTATAAGCATGCATGTTATCATGACTAAGTGTTGCCATCAATGTTGGTGTTTCCATTAATGCCAAAGGGGGAGATTGTCAGACAGTTGGCTTAGGTTGATGGATAGTTGGTATGGATTGTTGGTTTTCATTGATGTTAACTATTGGAGAGTGATATTGTAGATTGATGTCAACCCTTGGAGGAAGTACGATAGTGAATTCTAGTAGCACAAAGGTTTGGATAATGGACCCAAGTTTGTTTGATGTAAAGATGACTCATTATTGTCTTGTCATGGTTGATAATAAGTACAAATGGATGAACTCCAAAGTGGTCCCCTTATGGTGAAATCCCTCACAGGAAGACACTTTTTGGATTGAGTTATCGTATAAGTATGGTTAGAGAACCCATGCTTATTTGTGGAATAATGAGATGAAGGTCAGTCAATTTTTCAGTGAAACTATCCTATGAGTTTTGATATATTTTCAGGTAATAATATTCTATATGGATGGTACATGTCATTCCATTTCTGGTGGTATGTGGAATATCACATAACTCCTCATGGTTTGAGAGTTATGGCCTTACGAAGTTGGAGGACCCTCTTATGTCATCTAGAAGCCCCAAAAGGTCAAAGTAGTCAAAGTGGTTTAAGAGATTTTAGAAGGTAAATAATAAAGTGAAGTGATGAGTGTACTATAATTCAAAGTGAATACAAAATAAATTATTTAAATAATAAATTTAATGGAGAAATTAGAAGTGGGTTAACCCTAAAATAAGGAAAGTGGGTAAAGTGACCTAGAAGATGTTTTTAAGGAAGCTACTTGGAGAGTATAAATAAGAGGTAAGGCTCTCTCATTTTAAACACACTTGAGCATATTGAATACCTATAGGTGTATTAGGTAACCAAAGGATATATAAGCCTAATTTATGAGGAAAGTGAAGAAAAGAAGGCTGGAATTCAAGGAAGGATAAATTCTTTTGATGATGCTTTCTAAGGTATGTTTTTTTTCAGGTCATCTCAGCATTTTCGCAATAAATTTTTTTCTAGAATGATTCAGACCATGAAATTTCTATGCCATTGAGGAAAAATATCCAGGTATCTGTGGTAAAAAAATCATCTCGTGTGTCATTGTATTTTTGGAGTTACACTCTGTGGAAAATAGGGTTTGTGGCTAGTCCTGAAACTAGTAAAAACAGGTGTTTCGGGTAAAAATGTCATAACTTCTTCATAACAAATCCAAATTTAGTAAGATGAAATGTGCTGGCTATATTATAGTCTGTAGTATTCTTTGTAACATTTTCAGATCAATTCAACAAATATTCCTTGTGAGGAATGCTCTACAAGGTCGCTCTCTAGAATAAGTCAAAATTCAACAAGGTGTGCAATTTTTGTTATAACTCCTTTTCTGAGAGGTTCCAAGTAGTGAAACCTGGAGGAATTGCATAAGACGCACTGAAGAAAATTGTGTATCAGTTTCAAATATTTATTCATTACAGGTACATAGTTATGATTATTTCAAGTTAGGGTTGTTGACTAATCCCAAACTAGCCATGTGAGACTAAAGAAAAGTTTGATGAAAATGCTAGTATCTTATTGTTAAAGTTAAGGAAGGTTTGCAGGAATGTGATAAAATAAACTAGGTCTATTACAAAGATACAAATCATATTTAGATAACGAAATTGATGAGGGCTTTTGGTTAAGGTACATGTCGGGTACATGGTTGAGACAAGTAGTTGATGAGTTGGCACATACATGAGGTGTATAGTTGATGATGTTGGTACATATTGATGAGTCATAGTTGATGAGTAGTTGATACATGATTGGTACATACTTGGTACATGGTTGGAGGCACTTGTTAGTAGTATTGTTGACACATGGTTTATGGATGATGTAGCATACTTGTATTATCAGAAGAACATATTGATCTTGGTAATGATTATGAGTTGTTGTGTTATACTTGGTTGATGCACATCTTTGAGAGTTGTCTTGGTGATTGATCTTTGTGAGTAGATCCGATTTGGTTGATAAAATTGATGAGATGGGTTGTTGTGATAGGTTGTTTGGACAAGTTTTTGTGACAGGTTGTTGTGATAGGTTATTTGTACAGGTTTGGTGCATGGTTGATGCAATTGGTCACGGTACAGGTTGTTTGGTACAGGTTGGTGCATGGTTGATGCACTTGTTTATGGTACAGGTTGATTACAGGTTGGTGCATGGTTGATGCACTTGTTTATGGTACAGGTTGATGCATGGTTGATGCATGGTTCAGGTTATTAGTACAGGTTGTTTGGTACAGGTTGATTGGTACAGGTTTACAGCGGTATATCTCACAGTGATAGTGTGACAATGGTTCCATCATTCTACTTCTACTTCATGGATGTTGGACGGGGCAAGGACAGGTGGTTGTAGCCGGATAACATAGGGGGTTATATCCTCCTTATGGTTGTAGCCAGAGAATTGGGGAGTTGGAGCTTCCCTCAGGTTGTAGCCCAAGAAACTAGGGGGTTGGAGCCTCCTTATAGTTGCAGCTGGAAAACAAAGGAAGTTGGTGCTTCCAATGAATGTAATTCTTCAAGACATGTAATAAAAAACATTATGTGGTTTTCTCCCTCTTTGGGTTTCCACATAAAACACTGGTGTACTGTGTATGTGTATGATTGTTCATTTGTTCAGTGCTTATTTACTCTGCAGTTATTGGATGATAATGCTACATTGATATAACACTTGGATTATATGGTTAAAAAGAATTAAATTGTTCTATTACTGATTCACCCCCCCCTCTCAGTAATCTGACACTTCTGACCTATTTGAGCCATCTTTTATTTCAAAGAATCATCCTTGGTGGTACATTCTTCCACATTTCTTGACTGACTTCAAACATATTCAACTAACTAGTCCACTGATTTCTCAAAAGTGAGAAGTAATTTCTCCATCTATGTGAATATTCTTTCATAACTCTCATCATAGTATTCATGAGGGAATTTAAAGGAGACTTCTTCACCTTTTCAGTATGCCATTGGTCTTCTTTTAGACATAGTCACTTTTCAAAGTGATTGTTTCTTCAACATTCAAGAATGTTCTCTCAAAACAACAATTAACTTACTGATTTTGTGTGGATTACTTCCTTGGCTACCCATTGTAATAAGGAAAAGAACCTACTTTGTCTAGTCTCTAAGTCACTCTTATGATTGCCCGATAACTCATCTTAAAGCCTACCATTTTTTCGTGATTTTGCTTAGATCCGATGAAGATTCCTTGAACTATTTTGATACCACCTAACATGGTAATGATAGTGGTGAAGAGCACCAAAAATATCTCAAAATCAACTCTAATACCACCTATCATGGTAGTGATAGTGGTGAACAACACCAAAATTGTTTCAAAATTAGCTTTGATACAACTTGTCATAGACCTATAGTCTACCTAAATTTTTCTGTGCAATCTTGAGTTTCTCCCAAGTTTGTTTTGGTACCTGAGGTTGTGTGACATTTCGTTGCCTTATCTGTAGTGGCTTTTTCAGCCTGCACCTACTACAACTAGACTATGCATCTTCACTTAAGTTCTTCCCATAGGTTTTCCTTAAGCTACAATATGTCAAAGGAAACTAAGTCCTACTCAATCGAGTTCATTCAATAGTAGGAACATGTCCAACCATGTCCTTTAAAACATTCCAACAATACTCATTCAATTATTCAATACTTTTCCAACACAACACATTGCAAGGAACATAATGTTCATCCAAGTACACAAACTACAACACATGTGTATAGGTGGCGTCAATGGTGGATGCCTTAACTTTATTACGAAGAATGCTATAGATATACGACAAGGGAGTTGCAGCCTTCTAACTGAAACTCTATTAAAAATGTACAATGAGTCTAAGGCAATATTGTTTTTTTCCTACTGCCCAATAGACTTGCACAATCCAACTCCCTAAAACAATCATAAGCCTATCTCTTTCAGGTCCTATTTTCTTCTTTATAATAAAGAGGAAATCCCCTATTTATAATGATAACCATAAAAAATCCTTAAAAACTCTAACTCAAAGTTTACAAAGTAATTAAACTCTTATTATGTAATAGTGATATTTTTATAAACACAACCTTATTATAAGATCATGATCTTATTTATGAAATTACTCATGCACATAGAATTTAATACCTAATAAAAATGGTGTCTTTATTTATACAACATATATCTAAACTATTCAATTGGGTTTATCTTGGGTGGTTGGGAGGATTAATTGTTATAATCCCCATCGAGGTTTAATTTACGCAAGTGACATGTTGAGCTCTTAATGAGTATATCATTGTAATGTCTTCGAGTCTGAGGGTTTTTCCCAAGTTTTGTAACTTGGAAAAAAAAACATGTATATCAAAATATATATACAATAATCAACTTAGTAACTTTGAAAAGTACTTTTAAAATATTTACCAAATAAGAAAATAATTTTCTTAATCTATGTCAAATTATAATTATAATTTTTTTAAGGAAATTAGAAAAAGGATATGTTTACAAAGCACAATGTAAACTCATGTTTAAGGTGGTTCCCATATGATATGTAAAAACAAATGTTAAATAGGGTTACTACTTGGCATGCTTTAAGTGACTCTAATATTGACTTAGATCAAGATGCTAACAAAGACTCTAAACACATGGTCTCCACTTAGTGAACTTGTGACATAGCACATGCATTCATGGGATATTAAAGAATACCTCTAATTTCTCTAGATATTGAAATATACCTCCCAAAATCATTTTGTTGAACCCCCTCTCAATAAACAAACCTCCTATTTTTATTGGATATCATCTATTTCTACCATATACCCATTTTTTATATTCCCCAATACCTATGAACCCCCCCATACCCCACATCCCCCCTCACCCCCCCAATACCTACATTAGATTAACCCTATTTTCACAATAAAAAAACCCCCTTTATGAATGGATGTGATAAGATATTGGTCAAGAAGGTGAAACCCCCATACCTCTAAATGGAATGTAACAAGGGGTGCGATGAGGAAACTAACAAGTACTTTGACTAAGACACCACACCACTGTAATCCCTATTTAAAACATTAAAATGGATTCTTAGCCAAAGATCAATCACAAGTTTAAAATAAAACACGTGGATAAAATATATTCTAACATGTGTCTCACAACTATGATAGATAAAAGCATTAAGGTTGCTTGAATGGGTTTATCTTGGTGTCATGGTCGTATCATTGTATTGAATGATCTTAATTAGTTAACTATTATATATACAATGCATATAACTCTAGTTGTAGATTGAGTTAGTTCAATGGTATTGTTTGAATTAACAATTTTTTATCCATTCAATAATGTTCTTGTTTGAATGTAAAACTAAAATATGTACGTTATAATTTTATAGCTCATTTATAATTTTATAACTCATTTGGAAATATGGATGGGATGGAACACCCAAAAAAAAAAAAAACAATAATTAATCTTTATTTACCTTCATTAATAAAATAAAGTTATATGAAATTAAAGTATAGACATGTTATTCTAAAACGAGTGTGATTTGAAGAACAAGACAATAATAAGGAAAGGGTTAGAGAGTCTGCTTCTTCCATTCATATTATCATTTAAAGAGTAACTTGATTCCATATTTATAATGTGGAACACTTAAAAAAACGTTAAAATTTTGATTTAAATCAAATGTAGTATTGTAAATACAATGTGTGGTTAGATGCCCTTCTCATAAAACTATGTAGAGGCTTCGTTGGCATTCTAATATGCCTTGGTTTTCTTCTGGATCTTCTTTCCTTTATTTGTTATTTTGTTATAATATGCTCTTATTTTATTCTAATGTCTTGATTTTCTTCTAAATCTTTCCTTATTTGTTATTTTAACATAAATATAAACCTTATTTCCTATTTTAACATAAATAGAAATATTAGATATCAACATTAATGTAATGTCTTATTTGTTAACTATTGTTATTGTTTTTTTGGTTTTATATTTTTTTTTTCATTCCAAACTTACTAATATGATTTTTATTTTTAATCCTTCTTCAGTTTTAATTTTTTTCTCTACTTTCTTTATTTTCTTTATTTTGTTAAAGTATTTTATTTTTTAAAAGGATAAGTGTTTTGTGATTTATTACCAATAATAAGATTTGGTTTACTTGGTAGAACCTCTATTATAAGGAGAGTAGAAAAAAGTGAGTAAATGTGTAATTTTGTGTCTCATTTTATAGTAAAAAAAAAAATTATTTTTAAGAAAATTAAAATTAAAAATAAAATTTTTAAATATAATAAAAAATATATTTATTTATATGTAATTTAGTTAAAACAATATTTTTATAAAATTATAAATAAATGTCATGGGATGAAAAAGTGTGTCACCTTTGTGATACTAAGAAAGTTGAAGATGAAAAACACTTTCTCTTAGATTGTCTAGCATATACCTATATTAGATCTCATTTTCAAAATATTGATCACACTACCAACCTTCCTAACCTCTTAACTCAACAAAAGTATGGTGATCGTGGAAAGCTTTTCTTAATGCTTTTCGAACACAAAATTCTAAAGAATCATAAGTAATTATTTGCCCTCTTAAGATCCGATAAACCAATTAGATCTTAGTGGACATTAATCATCATCATGATCATAATAAATAAATATAATAATATCTAAATTCATAAATGAATTATAATAAAAAAAATAAATTTATTGTTTTTCCTCAATTTCATCCATTGTATATAAACTTATTTAATTACCCTTTATATACAAAATCAATCACATAATTTATATACAAAATCAATCACATATTATTGTGGAAACTTTTTAGAAAATCAATCACATGGTGGAAGCTTCTTATTAATTGTTACTTAAGTACAAAATCAATCTCATTGTGGAAACTTCTTACAAAATCAATTACATTGTGGAAGCTTCTTATTTAATTGTCCCTTAAGTACAAGATCACTCACATGATATGTTAATGAATATATCATGTATTCAATGTTGGTCATAGTGTAATCATGATAATATTTTAATCATGAATTATTTTATTTTATTGCTTTTTTTTTCTATGATTATAGAAAGTGTAATTATAAGGATTATATTTTAATATTTTAATTAGAATTATATAATTATATAAAAAAGTTTAATTATTAAAATATAATAATATAAAATATTAAAGTTATCATTAAATTTAAGATATTTAAAAATAAATAAAATTAAAAAAAAATATTATTTTATCATATATAAAATATAAAAGTTAAGTTAAATTTAAAATTTATAGAAATATTTCTGAAATTTTTAGTAGAAAGATGCTTCCTTTATTATGGAAATAGCTTACTTCCATTTCTTCAGTCTAATATTGAATTAAAAGCTCAATTATTGAAATTGCATAGCTATTTCCATTTCAATCTAATATTTAATTAAATGTTAATTATTAAAATCGCATAGTTTAAGTGTTTTCAAGATCTTTTGAGACTTTTACTTTATGGTCCAAATTAAGTTTATTTTTACTTATTTTTAAATATTTTAAATAAAATTTAACCAATTAAATTTAATCAAACATTTTTGAAAAAAAATACATTTTTTAATTACTTATTTTATTTGGAAACATTGAAAACACCTTATTTTTTAATAAAATATGTTAAAGTTTATCAATATCATATAAAAAGCTATATATATTACTATTTTCCAAAATTTTTGAAGATTTTTATATATCATATAAAAAATATGATTATTATTTTCCAAAATTTTCAAGTTTTTAGTTAAAAAATGAACTTTAAAAACCAAATTATTTCATTAATAAAATTTAAATTACTATAAAATTATAATTTTATTAAATTATTAATAAAATTTAAATTTAAAAAACTTATAAAAATAATAACCATGTGAATACTCATCATTTGACACCCTTCTCTCATATCTAAAATATGAAATTATTACCAATTTAAAATAATTTAATAAAAAATAATCAATCACATCAATGTAGATGGATGGGCCATGACAAATCCTCAATTTACATTCATTAGGATAAAAGAATAAGTTGAAAAAAGTTTTTTTTGACATTCTGTTATTTTATTTGATTATTTATGTAATTTGAAACTAGTTGATATTAAAAAAGATGATAATATCGATTTGTTTTTAATGTAGAGGTTATAATTTTTTTTTACAAATTCATTGAAGCGTATTACTTATATATATATATATATATATATATATATATATATATA
>ML816608.1:20453-54469 GCA_009831015.1 Picea engelmannii
GGGGGGGGGGGACGGGGGGAAAGAATCATGTATTGGTGTACAATCTCTTTTGCTCAGTTCTTGGAGATCTTGATGTTGATGAGTTTAATAAAATTTTGGGACATTGTACATATGGGAATGATAAATGTTTTCTCCTTCTCGTAATATAGCTTTCATAGAAGTGAAATATTTGCATTCTCATTTCTTTGCATTGTTTTGAGTCGGTCAAAACATCATTTTGTCCACACCATTTTCCTCTTGAGTAACAACAACTTTAAAATAAAGCACTTATAAAAATTAATTAGACATTTTTATATTTTCTAGTAGCAAACCTACATTAGATTAGTTGTAGGGCTTTGGAATAGGTGTGAAAAATAACTTTCCAAGGTTGCAAACAAACGTAGAATCTTGCATTAGGGAGCGGTGAAATCCACTTGCTACATTTTGTCCTGGGAAGCCCTTCTCACACAAGGGTCAAAACTGAGGTCACATTGAGACTGGCAGAGTTACTCACCCTGCTTTGTTGGTCTTGGTGTAGAGATTGCATGTATTATGGGGGTTGCTTGAAGTTATACCCACAATGATGAGTGGAAGCCTTTCAAGTTGATTTCGGGCTAGATACCCTGTCTTTGCGCATGGATCATACTGTTGATTGTTTCCCCAGGCATCACTGTAGTAATTGGTAACCTTAGTGGCCTATCTCTTTAGGGTCTTTACACTAGGTGACTGTGGAGGGGCAAGTCTTCACGGTACCTGGAATCGACGTTGGCCAAACTCACTCGGGCTCCTTGGAGGGAATACCCACGATTATGTGTGGGATCTTGCACCAAGGCGTAAGTCTGTTAAGCAGGTCATCAACATAACTTTTCCACCCGCTCTATCTCAACCCCTTCTTACTTTGTTCTCGCAACGTTGGATTTCATCACCAACTAGTGTGTTCATTGTGAGGAGGTTTTGTTTGCTTGCTTGCTTACTAGATTTTTAGCGTGTGTTGTTTGTTCTCCCTAGCAGACTCTAGGTTGGATATTTATTTTTATGGCATCAGTTCCCAGAATGACCAATGAAGGAACCCCTGCTCCAGAGGAACCTTTTGTTTTTCCTTCTTACGGAAACATTGGTCCTCCTCACATCGCTACTTTGAGCCTTCCAGGTCTCACAATTGGATTACCGATATGGTTGTTTTCCACTCAGGTAATATCGAATGCAGTTAGTGCTTCGGCTTTAATCACTTCCCCCCAAGAGCATCAACCTCATGTTGATCCTTGGCCTTCTTCACTAGTAATATATTCTTCGCCTTCTTCACTTGCAAGGTCTTCTTCCATTTCATCTTCTTCACTGAGTGAAATCTATAAAGCTAGTAACTCGGTGGATAAGAAGAAGAAGAAAAGGAAGAAGAAGAAGAAGAAAAATAAACAAGGGTTCAAACTTCCAACCACTGCCAGACATGTTGGAAAGAAACCAATTACTTTTAATTGTGTTGGGAGTGTTGATGATGCCAAGATCATCCAAACAACCCATAAGCCCAAGTACCCTTGTAGGCTTTGTAAGGGTATCCATATTCTTAAGGATTTCCCTGGTCTATCTAAGGTTATGGAAGCATGGTCTACACACCATCACCAACCCATGTCGTCATCCTCTGAACAACATATTGATGACCTCCCATCAAATAGTCAAAATATTGTTGGGAAGAAGAAAAGTAGAGTCAAGTTCTCGTGTATGTTATGCAAAGGGAGTCATCTAAATCACCTTTTCCCTTGTATGGACGAAGCCTCAAATTTACTAGAAATCCTGACAGTCTCCCAACCTCAACTTACGGCTGCTTATCACAAGATTACTCTCGACCCACCTGTAGTTGATGGAATGATCAATCTGACCCCTTCATTGGTCAATCTGGTTGATCATGTAGTGGATTTGATCACGTCCTTAGTTGAACTAGTTGATAAAGTGATCGATCCGATCCCATCCTTGGTCGATCCCACTCTCCTGTTAGAGAGTGCAACCCAAGTGGTTGATCGGATCCCATCCTTGGTCGATCCCACTCTCCCGTTAGAGAGTGAAACCCAATCGATCGATCCCTTTCCACCTGTCAACCCCATTCTCCCCTTGGAGAATGAAACCCAAGTGGTCGATCTGATCTCGTCATTAGTCGATCCTACTCTCCCACTAGAGAGTAAACCTGATACTGCCCATGTTTTTCTCATTGATATAGAATCTACCATGCCGGGGGGAATTCCTCCTTCTCCCGTGGATCCTCCTATAAGTAGTGAGGCCATCCTTTTTAATTGGGGTGTGCTAACTAGACCTCGTCTTCCCTCTCACATTCCTTTCTAGATTACAGTACAGGTTTGTGGTCGGGATGTTCCTCAGATGTTGATAGATGAAGGTGCGTTCGTTAGTATTTTGTCTCTATTGCTTGGAAAGATTTGGGTTGTCCTCAGCATGCACCGGTTACATAGAATCTGTTAACTTTTAACAAAAGAACCAATCAACCTTTAGGGACTCTTCCTCGATTTCTTGTAACTTTGGGAGGGAAAATTGTCTTTATTGACGTCATGGTAGTCCAAGACCCCTTGGATTTTTCTTTACTCCTTGGGCGGGATTATGTCTATGCCATGAAATCTATTGTGTCCACTCCTTTTCATGTGATATATTTCCCTCACGATGGAAGAATTGTGACGATTGATCAACTTTCATTCATCGGTCCTGACTGGATGACCTCCGTAAATGGTTCTTATATGTAAACGGTATTGCCCCTGCCACATGTCAATTATGTGGCATTGTCTCCCATGCCTTCAGCTGCTGATGAAGATGTGCCTCTTACTGTATGCTCAATATATTATGAATTGGATCCGGTAGTTGACATGGTGATCTCTTCGGTAGGGCTATTGGAGCCTGACCTCCTTACCCTTATCATGACCCTCAATTTGTGTTCCTTCCAGAGTGTGTTTCTTCCGTCAAATGAAGATATCTTGGAGGCCCTGACTGATTTTTGTACCTTGACATGGTGTCCTTCTAGAGCACTGTCCTCTTGGAATCCGTGATCAAGAAACCAACTGTGAGGATAGTTTTGCATCTCTGTGGAAACCTCATTAAAAAATGAAATAGAGATTATGAGGATAGTTTTTTGCATCTCTGTGGAAACCTCGTTAAAAAATGAAACAGAGGTTACAAACATAGTTCTTGTTTCTGTGTCAATCTCGTTAACAAATGAAACATAGGTCTGGGGATTGAATTTGGATTCTCGAGCATAGTTCTTGTTCCCGTGTCAAGCTCGTTAAAAAATCAAATGGATTGTTCCCCCTCTCTGTTTAAGTCAAGTCCTTGATATAGTATTTGAAGATTCATTTCATTCTCCTTTGCAGTTGGATGAAATAGAGCTTGGGGGGCATTTGCTTCCAGCCTCTGGATTTCATGCTGAAGTTGAGTTGCTAGCTTCTTAAGCTGGGGGCTAAGTACCAAACATGCGAATTCGTGAACCATGCGTTGGGAAGTCGCATGCATAGTTTTCTATGGTTCAAGCTTATGTAAAAATGAAACCACCTACCTCAAGCATAGTTTTCTATGGTTCAAGCTTGTGTAAAAATGAAACCAAGTCCAAGCATAGTTTTGTTTAGTTTTAAACTTGTGAAAAAATAAAATCTATCCCAAGCATAGTTTTGTTTTGGTTTTAAGCTTGCGTAAAAATGAAAACAATCACGAGCTTAGTATTTGTTCTTTCTCGTGCTCGTAAATATCTGAGAATGTAACCGAGTAAACTTTTATCACTTTTTCGGACTCGTAAAGGTTATATGAAAAAGGAACCCCCTGGAGTTCTCTTTAAACTTTTTTCAGACTCTCTAAACATGAAAATATTGTCGAGCGATATTGTTCTCTTAACGCTCGTAAAAGTATTTGAAGAAAACGTTTGATGGGTGATAGGTTATCACTTTTTCGGTCTCATCAAACTAAATTACGAAAAATGAACTGATGGAGTTCTATTTAAGTGTTTTTCAGACTCTCTAAACATAAAAAACCCCTGAGTTTTCTTTCTTTGGACTCATTAAACAAACATCGAAAGACCCATATGGGACTGAACCACTCCTTCTTAGGGTTCGTTAAACATACTTCGAAGGACTCATCCAAAGGATGAGCTTACAATTCAAGCATATGTTATCCTCCTTAAGCTTTTGTAAAAATAAAGAGGTACTCGCTAGATATGGTGGGGGGGAAATTGGGAAATAAATGTATCTAAACTTGTATTCTATGGAAGAGTCGCTTTTGAACATGACACCCTCTCACTTGCTTTGTGTCTAGGTTGGAAAATCCACTTGCCTCCTGATCATACTCCTTTATAAGATTACCAATCGGTTTGTAATCCCTGTTATTGAGTCAGTGTTTCCAAGACAATTGTTGTGTCATCAATATGTTCAAAGAGAAGTTCAACCCATAAAGCATTCTATTGCATCGACCATTTCTACAGTCCTTAAGCCTTCTATTACGTCGGCCATCCCTGAGTCAGTCCTGAATCATTAGTTACTCTGGTCTATTTCAAATCTTGTTACTTTTTTTGTGTCATTGATGGGGGATACATTAAGGCCCTCCTGTGACAAGTCTTTTCCTGTTGAATTCAAGTCATTACCCAAGAATTAGACTTAGAAACTAATTGGTACCTTGGAACTTGCATGCCTCAATGGCAGGTTTCCTCGCTTTCAACAGTGGGTTTTCATTATTGACCCATGATCGAGATATTCCACCGAGTGTTCGACCTCAACTCATTGATTCACATTCGTTGGATTGTACTAGTGTACCTTGGTATTCATTGACATTAATGGTGATCTCCCCCACACTTGTTAACGGTATCCACTAATGACCGTTAATCAAGTGGTTTCTACCATGTTCAACTTTGAAACATGTATTCGCATGGTTAGATTCGTACTATAGAGTGGTGGAGATGAATACCCTGAATATTTTCTGACATATTCAGGTTGCGTTAGAGTATATTCATATTGTACTATTGCATAGATCCACAATGTATGTCTGGTGGCTATGTTCAAATTTGAGTCTTTAATACATAGATACACAATGTATTTTTGGTGGCTATGTTCAGATTTGAGTCATATTGGCATGGATCCATAGTGTATGTTTGGTGGCCATGACCTGTCTTACTTGACATGGATCTTTGCATGTCGACATTTATGCTTTGAGTCATTAGTATTCTAAGTATGGGAATGCCTACCTCAATGATGATATATTATTGTACTGTATTTCCTTGTTTGTTGACAGGTTTCCGACCAACGTGTTCCGTGTTCCCTACACACTCTTGATAAAGTATTTCAGCTATCACTCTGTTCTAACTTCATAATTTGGGGGCCTCTCTGTTACACATTATTTTCTTCATCCTTATGATTGTTAATGATGTAAACCTATATGTTGCCTTCATAGGGGTCAATAGCCTGAATTCCTAAATAAAGAAGGGAGAAGGACTTTTACTGAGAGAAGAAGTTGTATTTTCCTTTGTAAAAACCCTATTAAAGAAGATCTTTGCAGGTTGCACTATACACAGGGTGTGGAAATCCCTGATTTCCGCACCTTGCTCTATAGCTAGGTTGTAGAGTTTCTGCAGGTTGCTCTATAGCTAGCGTGTGGAAATTCCTGTACATGGGAAAAATGAGCGTCTTCTCGATGCTTCTAGAAGGAGAAGCTTCTATGGTGAGGTGGCCTCCGAACGGTTTGGATCTTACTCGCTTTCATGATTTAGTAGGATCATCCTAACCTCCTCACCTTATCCTCTTCAGCGTATAAAATGAGAGGAGCTCTCATGGAGAAAGCTAGATTGGCTTGAGCTTGAGTTTTGTAGATTGGGAATTTGGCTTGATTAGAGTGGCTTTGGACTTTCCTTTGTAATGATAGATTGTGAGTAGCTATCATATCCATGGTATTAGAATCCTTGGAGCAAGAAGTGTGTGGGAAGAAAGGAACTATTGGAAGGAACTTGATAACATCAAGGCATCTGGTTGTATATTTCTTCCACATTCTTTAATATAGATATACTTTTCTTTCCTATATGAATGTTATTTGTCCACATTGTATGATTCCTCGATCACGTACATAGTTTCATATCAAATAGTCTCTGTTATTCTTGTCTTCGTTGGCTTGTGCTTATTTGCAGATATTTCTCATAAACCTTGTGACAAAGCTTGGATTGCATTGGCGAAGTCGGATCTTCAATATTTAAAAGGTATGTTCTAGATCAATTTCTCATTTGATAATTGAAATTTAAGGAAAGAATAGTGTACTGTCTTGTTTTGTTCTAGTTTCTTAGTGAAGCTAGGGGGATTGATTTGTGTCCACACTTAACAATTAGCTCGATAACAACCCTAAATGATGTTTTTTGACGTGAAACACCCAATATGTATTAAAAGCATGTATAGGTTGTTCGGAATGTGTACTCCCCGACTAGACCTTTCCGATGAGGTATCGAGTGTCCCAAACAGAGATCGAATGCAAAAATTACACCCTAGTGCAGTTGACGTATAAACTACCCCCATTGGGGCCCACAAACCTTTTGGCATTTCATATTCCGGGGTTAAGGTTTTGAATGTTTAGGGTTTTATAATTTATGCTTTATGTTAAAAAGGCCTTGGAAGCCTCATTGTAATCATCTTCTTGCGAATGTGTGTAGCCATCACATCTCTTCTTAGAGATAAGCTACCACCATTCTAGCGAGTTCATTTCACTTTATATTTTCTTTTACAGTCTCTGCATATTTCAATCTTTAATAGAAATTGAATATTACTGTATCTCTGTGTTTCTGTCTTATTTTTGTGTTTCATTTCGTTCCCTCATAAATCTGGATCATACATCATATCTTAATGCATGAACAAGGAACTTTAATGATCAAAGGGGGTGGTGAGAAGACTTACCTTGAACCCTTCCAAGTGGAGCAGTAGAGCACTTCTTTGGCCTTGTAGCAGTTGTTTTCTTCCAATCAATCTCTAAGAAAAATTATCTAACCTTTTGGAAATAACTAGAAACTCACAAGAAGCGAAATATATACACAATAGATCTCAATAGCCAAGCTTCTAGTTAATCTCCAACAATTTGAATTGAGGGAGGACTTCTTCTTTTATAGCCTCCTCAATTACAATAAAAAACCTTGTGCTAGCTCAAAACCATGACCTCAAAACCATTTGCTTGATAAAACCACGGGCAATATACAAGCCATAATAAAATAATCAAATAATATGCTCACAAGGTACAACATCCCTCTTAGAAGAGGTCAAAATACAATATAAAACCACATGTATGGACCAAGTAGAGGCCAAGAGAGGTGCGCCCCTTAAAATGTGGTGTCCATGTCCAAGGAATGGTCCAACCAAGTCTAGTAAATGGTCCAATGTGTACCTCCTCCATCCAAGGAATGGTCCAATAAGTGGAGAAAATTCGTAGAAGAGCATGATGCCATCTCACATGTGTGAACGTCCCCATCAATAAAATAATCTCAAAGGAACACATGGGCTCTAGGATGCTAGTGTTCCTCCAACAAGGGTCCAATAAAGGTGCCACATCATCGAGGGGTGTGAATCATGATGTGTAGTCACCCTTGTAATGTGCAATCACTCTCTCCAATGTATTAAATACCCCATATGTGGTATTGATACACATGAAAATCAGTGGCCACCCACCTCTTTCATTGAATCACCACAATAATTGTTTCTTTTTACCTTTGGTAATTTATGATCTCATGGTTTTGGAAAACCATGGTATACACCCATGGTGTTTGGTGGGAGAAAAATAATAAATATTAGTAATAATAAGTGGAGAAAAACCACATGTGCGGGTTTTTTCAACCCATGGAATTCACCTATGGTATTCACTCATGGTTTTTTGTAACCCATGGTATTTGAAAAATAAAATAAATAACTATGAAATAATGAAAATACATGACTCCTAAGAGGCACCCCATAAGTACTATATATACAGGCCTCTCATTTGTAAAGGAGCACACATCCATTCATGATGTAGTTCTAAGGATTTTTCCATCTAATAAAGAGTTGATTTTGTGCCATATTATTCTCTTTACTTTATTTTATCACATTTACTTTCCTATTTTCCATTTTGTTCCTTTCACAATACAGATTAGTGGTATCAAAGCAATTTGCTCGTGGTCATTTCTAAGTGCATGTAGCTAAATTTGAGTTCAAAATATGGAGAGTTGGGTCTCGAGCCCGTTTCGCTTAAGGGAAACTGCTCTCACTAGACCAAACAACCGCCCATGGAAAAAGAAAAGAGAGATGATGAAGCATGAGATCCCTTTAAGATGTTGCTAGAGGAACACCTTATGCGATAGAAGAACAAAATGACAGAAAAATTTGCCTAGATCCTTCAATGACTATCGATGATGGTCGAGGCATCTTCGACAAGCATCCATTTTGGAGGTGTGACACCATTCAAGGTACAATTTAACTTTTATATCCCCTTATTTGAAGGCCAGATAGATGTAGATTCTTTGGAGAAATGGCCAAATACGTTAGAACATTTTTATTCTATACAAACTTTTTTCCGACAACAAAAAGATCACCATCACTCTCCTTAAATATCTTCACCATGTCAAAGCTTGGTGGGAAGTTTATTGAGAGTGGTACACCATGGATGAATCTATGTCATTTGAGAGAGAACCCACTTGGGTGGACTTTGTAGATTCCCTCAGGGAGGAGTTCTACCCTATCAGAAACTATGATGACCAATATATGAGATGGACGACTCTGCATCATGAAATAGACCAATTGGTGTCAGAGTACACTAACATATTCCATACCTTGCGATCAAAGATGGGTATCAAAGACTATAAGTGACACCTAATTCTAAAATACCATAGTTTCCTACACATGTACATCCAAACATAGATGGATTTTTTGGACATCTCCTCACTGGTAGCTACTAATTGATATGCAGTCAAAGTTAAGCAAAAATTCAAGCAACGAAGTAAGCATGAGTTTAGGTTTGCAACTACACCACAAAAAAATCATGGCAAAGGAAACCCTAATTCATAGAACGAAGGACAAAGCAATGAGAGTCAATCTCAAGAAAATCAGTCCAAGTTGTTGGCTAAGAAGGGTGATGGGAAGTTGAAGAAGGACACTAGAAAGTGGCGTGTGTTCCACAAAATCCACTATCACAACACCAATTAATGTCACTTTTGAAGAAATTAGATTCTGACCGTTCATCTCCAAAAATCAATGGTTAAGATCAAAGATTGAGGTTCAACACTTTGTGGGCCACCTAAGCCATGTCAAGGCCACATGTTCGGTTAGATGAACGCCACATTAGAAGGAGTCCACGTGAGTGATATAACATGTAACTCTACATATCTCACGTATGGTGCCACATGTCAAGACATGTGTCGATTCCATATCATCTAGTACAAAAGAAGACATCCACATGGAAACCATCTCATTTGTCATATCATCACAAGAGTTATCTAGAAAATTGACTACGTATAAAGATCTCACGGAGATAATGAAGTGGAGGAGTATTGAGATTATATAGGGAAATGTTTGAGGCCCATGGTTGGAACTCACAAATGACAATCACAGAGCAACGAAGAATCAAAAGTATGTGCAAAGAAATGAAATAATCATGTGGCCTTGCATACCCACACTGAAATCTTGGAAAAATGGTTAAGTATTAGAAATATGATGAATGGTCGATGTATCAAGAAATGGGTAAGTATGAATATTGAATCGGATGGATGGACAAAACCACAAGAATCCTAGAAATTCCATAGTCCTGCAACCCATGACAAAATATTGAAAAATGACTAAGTGTTGAGATATCTCGAAGTAGAGAAAATGAACATATACAAAGATTTTAATTAAAGATGTCCACTTCTGCAGTTTCATGAAATATGGCTAAGTGTAGGATGGAAAATGGTTGAATGAACTTGTGATTACAATAAGAGAAGTGATGCATACCCATAGACCCATCGTTCCATAGAGAATAGAAAACTGACTAAGTGTCAAGACTTCGTAGAGATAGTGAGCACGATGGAATATTGGGAAGATGATAAGAATACGATAAAACCCACGGTAATATCTTGAAGAATTGGATAAGTATAAAGAAAGGACTAAGTACCAAGAATGGGAGATCGAATGGCCTAGAGGGTGAGAGATTCAACGGCTTAGGAGGTTGCCACGTGTCATAGATTAGACGACCCATAAGGTAAGAGATATGATGACTCAAGTGGTCACCATGTGTCATAGATAGGAAGTCTCATAAGGAGAGATATCCAACGACCCAGGAGGTAGCCACGTGTCAAAGATCCGATGACCCATAAAATTGCCACGTGTCACAGATTAAACGGTCCAAAATACTCACAGTGAAATGTTTGGAAATGTTTCTAAGTGTGGATGAAAAATGATTACATTGGAACTTGAGGGAAAGATTTGGAGGTCGTGGAGGTGTGAATAAATGTGGCTTAGATCCATGAACCCATAGTGATACTTATACAAGTTGTCTAAGTATTGGCAGAAGAGAGATCGATGATCAAGATCAATTCTAAGATTGATTGAATGGTTGTTGTGCTGTAATGTTCTTGATTTGGCTAGTCTAGGAAACGTTGCTAATGTGTGTAGGATCAAAGGTTTACAGCATATAAATGATCATACAAATAATAAATGTGACAAAGAAATGCAAAGTTTGTATTATGATATCTCTGTGGATTACAAAATGGCCGAATGCGACTAAATAAATTGACAATTCTCGACTAGATCAATAGACAAAGGATCTTATCCAAAATACAAATAAGAAATTGCGTCTGAATAAAATAACAACACTCGGCTAGATCAAAAGATAAAAGGATCTTAGCTAGCAACTAAAAGATAATACCCAGAATATGGGAGCATTGCGGAATCAATGAAGAATGATGGAAGACTTGAATGATCTTCCAGGTGACTAGGGTGTGTCTTTCAACACCGAAATTAGCCAACTAGTGTATTCCTCCTGGAATACATTGAACTATCTCTCATGAGATGTGCCTCTTCTCCTCAATGACAAGTCATAATCTACATAATGATGAATTAGGTCGTTGACCCTTCTTTTATAGCTTTCCAAAACCCTAAATCATGCTGAAAGCCTAATTTTCTATTGATTTCCAAAACCCTAAATCATGCTGAAACCCTAATTCGCTGTTGACTTCCAAAACCCTAAATCACTACTGAAACCCGAATTCACTGTTGACTTCTATTTTTATCTCATAATGACTTAAAATCGCTTTTAACCCTTTTTAGCTCAATGTCACTTTCCGAATATAACACCTGTGACTGGAGTGACCTCTAGTAACCTTGTTTACCTCTCTTTGGCCCTGGCTATAGTCTAACAGGGCGGTTTAGACCATTAAGCCTCCTCTTTTGGAGCTCCTATTTGGAAAGGGACATTACAATCCTCCCTTCCCAACATTGCTTGTCCTCAATCAAATACCAGTCCAGGGTGCTGCAACACCTGCTCGTTCTCCCAAGTAGCGTCCTCTACTGGACGCCCTCTCCATTTGATCAAACACTCTCTGATGACCCTGCTCCTTAGTTTCCGCTCCCAGAACTCCAAAACCTCCTTTGGAACTAACTCCAACTGTCCCTTCTCATCCAATGGGGGAAGCTCGTCTGATGTGTTAATGAATTGTCCCACTGCCTTTTTGAGGCAAGACACGTGGAACATGTTATGAATCTTGCTCCCCTCTGGAAGCTCTAGCTCGTAAGCAACCTCACCTACTTGGCGCATGATCCTATAAGGACAATAAAATTTGGGCTTGAGCTTCTCGGCCCCACTCTTCTTCAAAGATGACTGTTTGTAGGGTTGGAGTCTCAAGAAAACCAAATCTCTGACCTCAAAGTTGCGCTCTATCCTGTGCCTGTCCGCACTTATCTTCTGTCGGTTTTGCACTGTCTACGAGTTCTCTTTCAACAACTTGAGAATCTCCTGACTCTCTATGATCCAATCCTTGGCCTTGGGAGATCTACTCTCCTCGAATACCAAGTCTACCAAAGTGGGAGCATCATATCCGTATAATGTTTGGAAGGGTGTCATACCAATGGACATGTGGAAGGTTGTGTTGTAGCAATGTTCTCCTAAATGTAACCACTTTACCCACGTTCTCTACTGTCCTCCTACATAGTTCCTCAAATACCTTTCAACCCACTTGTTGATAATATCAGTCTACCCATCTGTTTGAGGGTGATAGCTAGTGCTAGGTGTCAAATCTATCCCCACCAACCGAAACAACTCTCTCCAAAATATCCCTATGAACCGACTGTCCTTGTCACTGACGATGTTCTTTGGCAACCCATGAAGTTTGAAGACCTCACTGAAGAAAATATCAGCTACCTGAAATGTGCTATACTCTGTCAATATGGCATAGAAGTGAGAAAACTTGGTCAATCTATCAACCACTACATAGATACAGTCCTTACCCTAGACCTTGGGTAGACCGGTGATGAAGTCCATAGATATACTCTCCCATTTCTGCTCTAGAATGGGGAGTGGCTGAAGTAGCTCTGCTGGAAGAGCATGCTCTGACTTGTTTTGCTAGCAAGTCACACACTCATTGATGTGTCTCATAACATCTTGTTTGAGGGCCTTCCATGAGAACCTTTCTCTGATCTGTCTATAGGTTTTGAAAAACCCCTGAGGGCCTACTAGAGGTGAATCATGAACTGCGGTGAGGATATTCTTCTTAAGCCCTGAATCTGGCACCAAGTAGACTCTATCCTTGTAAAATATGACATCGTCAATGACCCTATACCGGTCATCCTATATCTGCCCATCCATCACCTCACAAGCGAACTTGTTCTTGAAATATTCCACTAACAAGTGGGATTTCCAATTTGCTAAAATCTCCATCAAAGAACATGCCATAGGTCTCCTCGATAGTGCATCGGCCATAATGTTCTTCTTCCCCTTGACATACTCTATGTCAAATTCAAATTCCTGTACCTTCATCACCCATTTCTGTTGGCACTCACTGAGGTCCTTCTACTCAAGGAAATACTTCAAACTATTGTGATTGGTCTTGACCATGAATTTGCTTCCCACCAAATATTGTCTGAACTTGGTCAAGGCATGCATGATTGCCAACATTTCCTTGTCATAAATGGAGTACAACCTCTTAGGTTGACTAATATTCTGACTCTCGAATACAATGGGGTGTCCTCCTTGCATCAAAACTGTAGTGATCGCTTCACCGGATGCGTCACACTCTAGTACAAATGGCAAGGTGAAGTCTGGTAGTGCCAACACTGGACAAGTGCCCATGACTTCCTTCATGTGATCAAAGGATTCCTATGATTTCTTGGTCCATATGAAGGCCCCATGCTTGGTAAGATCTATCAGCGGTGCTCCAAGCTGAGAAAAACCCCGGACAAACCGCCTGTAATAGATGCATAAATCGAAGAAGCTCCTTAATTCTGTCACATTCTTGGGTGTCGACTAATCTAGAATGTCCCTGATCTTATCTTGGTGCACCTGTACCCCCTGTGAACTGATGATGTGGCCTAATTAAAGAAGCTCTGTCATACCGAACTCACGCTTGGACTCTTTGGCATATAATGACTGTGTCTCCATGATGCTCAATACCTCATCCAGGTGCCTCATATTATCTTGTCATGACTGGCTATAGATCAAGATGTTGTCGAAGAAAACCAAGACTGATTTCCTTAACTGATCCCTGAATATATGGTTCATGCAATACTGGAATGTAGTGAGTGCATTAGTGAGCCCAAATGGCATAACTAGGAACTCGAAGTGTCCAAAATGACATCGAAATGCCATCTTCTCTATGTACTTCTCTCGGATGCTGATATCCAGAGCGTAGATCAATTTTTGAGAAGAAAACTGGCCCATGCAGTTCATCCATCAACTCGTCAATGCGTGGGATAGGGTACCGGTTCTTGATGATTTTCTTGTTCAAGGCTCAGTAATCAATGCATAGCCTCATGGTTCCATATTTCTTCAGAACTAAGATAACTAAAGAAGCAAATGGGCTGCTTCTTGGTCGGATGTGTCCCATCGCCAACAATTCCTTGATTGCCTTCTCTATCTCATCCTTGAACCTCCTAGGATGACGATGGGGGGGGGGGTGATCATAGGTTTGGTCCCCTCCTCCAACTCAATGGTGTGCTCAAACCCCCTATCAGGTGGTCTCCCTGGTGGAATTGCCTCAAAGACCTGCTGAGGTCATCCCAATAAATTCTTGATCTCTGTGTGGTATTGTTGTCGACCTTCTGAATCCTTCTGAGTAGTGATCAAGCATTCTGTGACATATGCTACCTCCCCATGTCTAAATATCCTCTCCATCCTCTTGGATGAAATTTTCCTGGGTGCTCCTATCGACATACCTCTTAGAACAACCTTCTTCCCATCCCGATCTTTGAATCCCATTTCCAAGGTTTGGTAGTTGGTAGTGATTTTTCCCAAGGTAATCATCCACTGAACTCTTAACATCACATCTGTGTCCGATAGGTCAACCACATAAAATGTGTCTCTCACTGTGTAGTTGCCCAACTTCATCTCTAAGTTTGGAACTCTGTCTAGACACTCCACTGTGTGGGCATGTGCTATCACAACATCAAACCCCTCAAACTCCTCTATCTGAAGTGCCTGTCTCAATACTAGTGAAGCGTCGATGAAGTTGTGGGAGGCCCCACCATCTATTAGGGTAATTTCCTATTTCCCTTGCATAATCCCTCTGATACAGAGGGTATCATACCTTGAAAAACTAGAAAGGGTCGCTATGACACCTCCCTTTGTTGGTTTACTCCTGTTAGCCTGTTCTGGCGGTTGTGGGACTACTGGAGGATGGGATTTTGCTGGTGTCAATGGTCTACGGGGAGGCTGCTCCTTTGCTGGTGCTGACTCCTCCTCTGAACTAGTGGATCCACTATCCTTATCCTCCTCCTCACTTTCCACACTTTTTGCAGCTACCTCAATATAATGAATCTCTCCCTTGCCCATGAACCTGTGGCCTGGGACCCAAGGATCTTTGTAGCTGAAGCAAATCTTTTTCCTCATAAGCTCTCACCTAGTCTCATCATCCAACTTCTCCTTGCCCTTCCATTCTCTCTAGAATGACTTCCTGTCTTGATCCCTCTAGGGAACAAATGGTTTGGAGAAAGTTTTAGTCTTTGTCACTAAGTCTTCCAGATCTCGAGTGCGAAGGATGGCATCCTGCAAAGTGGGAGGCCTTTATGCCTTCACCCATCCTTTCAAAGGCTCTGTGAGTCCTTCTATGAATAGCATGATTATCCTGGGCTCTGATATATCTATCACTGCCATGGCTACATGCTGAAACTCTGTGATGAATGCCTCTGCTATGCCAGTTTGTCTCAACTGGGCTAGATCCCTGAAGTGTATCTTGGGATCCTTCCTGTCAAACCTGTCCATGAGCCTATCTGTAAACTCCCTATAGGAGATGATGCGATTGTGACCCAATGTCACCAGTCCATGGTACCACCACTCGTGTGCCTCACCCTCCAAGTGTAAGGTTGCAAAACTGATGGCCTCTATCTCAGTCATCTGGTTGAGCTTGTAATACGTGTCTAGCTTCTATACCCAAGCTCTGGCGGTGTATCTGGATGATCCTTCGAAAGAAGGGATGGTGAGTTTCCCAACTTTTTGGATGAAATCGAGGTTATGCCCCTGCTGCTGTTGTGGTCCTCCCCTCTGCGGCTCTCTGGGGCGGTAACTGAGTCTGAGTCCACAATACTCGACTAGGGTCATGTCCTGATGGAAGTCACGACCCAATGTTGTGTACTCCCTCCTATACTTTGCAATGTTGTCAGCATGAGTGGGTGGCCTCTGTGGTATCGGTGGCGGCGCTGCTACCCGGGGTTCCCTCTGGAAACTGGGAAACAAGGGTATGGGAATCCTACTCACAGAGGTGTATGTGCGAGAGGGTGATTGGGGTGTACTGTCTGCTCCCGAGTTCCCCTATGTTGCATGCAGGACTTGTGTATCTAGGGTTCCCACTCTAGCCAATCTATCAACCACCTGTGCCAAGGACTGAGACATGGTCCGTTGACTAGCTAACATATCATTGATAACCTACATGAAAGCTGCCTCTGGATCTACAGGGGCCTTGCCACTGCCCTATGGTCGTTCATATATGTCTCCTAGCATCCTCTCTGCCTCGTTCTTAGCCTCACACTATGCCCTTCTCTCTGTTTCTCTGTGTTCCTCTTCCTCTTCCTCTGAGCTAGGAGGAAAAGGGGGAAAATCAGGCCTATGCCTTCTTTCCTGATGCCTGTTGTAAGTGACACATTCGTCACCTACATGTTCACGGCCCTCTGGGTCTTCTACTGCACTCATTGTCTTTAGTCACAGGCTGGCATGACTAAAGCTCTGATACCACTGTAATGTTCCTGACTTGGCTAGTCTAGGAAACACTGCTAATGTGTGTGTAGGATCAAAGGTTTACAAGATATAAATGATCATACAAATAATAAATGTGACAAAGAACTACAAAGTTTGTATTATGATATCTCTGTGGATTACAAAATGGCCGAATGTGGCTGAATAAACTGACAATACTCGACTAGATCAATAGACAAAGGATCATATCTGGAATATGAATAATAAACTGCGGCTGAATAAAATAACAACACTCGGCTAGATCAAAAGACAAAAGGATCTTAGCTAGAATAAAAATAAGCAACTAAAATATAATACCTGGAATATGGGAGAACTGCGGAATCAATGAAGAATGATGGAAGATCTGGATGATCTTCTCAGTGACTAGGGTGTGTCTTTCAACACCGAAATCATCCAACTGGTGTCTTCCTCTTGGAATACACTGAACTATCTCTCATGAGATGTGCCTCTTCTCCTCAATGACAAGTCATAATCTGCATAATGATGAATTAGGTCGTTGACCCTTCTTTTATATCTTTCCAAAACCCTAAATCATGCTGAAACCCTAATTTGCTGTTATTTTCCAAAACCCTAAATCATGTTGAAACCCTAATTCGCTGTTGACTTCCAAAACCCTAAATCACTACTGAAACCCTAATTCACTGTTGACTTCTATTTTTAGCTCATAATGACTTAAAAGCACTTTTAACCCTTTTTAGCTCAATGTCACTTTACGAATATAACACCTGTGACTGGAGTGACCTCTAGTAACCTTGTTTACCCCTCTTTGGCCCTGGCTGTAGTCTAACGGGGCAGTTTAGACCATTAAGCCTCCTCTTCTGGAGCTCCTATTTGGAAAGGGACATTACATGTGCATTACGGTTACATTGCATATTTTGATGGGTAGAGAACAAATCAATGACCATGATTAATTCGAGAAGAATATCCAATCATTGCGCATCATGACTGCATATTTTTTTCTTGAAGAGAATTAAGAAGATTAATGGTTGAGACCAAATCAAGGACATATTGGACAATTGTTGAGCACTAAGGGTGTGTTGTGCACCAATGAAGAAAATTGATAGATGAGATTGAATCTTGGAATAGATCCGATGGTAGCTATACATCGAGCTTGTTCTTGAATAAATCAAGCACGACAAACAAGGGGTTTTGGACAGGATGATGCAACATGGTTTTGTGGAGATCTAAATCTGACCCCATATTCTTTGGATATGTGGACACATCTTTGGGTGTATCTTTTTATATAAATATCCAATATCTTGTGAAGTTTAAGTGCGTGGTTGAGAAGAGATGTAACAAAGAGATTGATTTCTAAGGGGTGTCATGGATGTGTGAAGAGTGAATCAAGAAGTGTGTGAAAGGTGAAGAGCTTGGAGGTTCTCAGGAGGGAGAACAAGTGCGCGAGGGTGGCTAGGAGGTGAAAGGTCTAAGGAATCTCTTATTTCATGAATAATGTAAGATGGTGGAGATTTCTAGAACAATATAGACAGAGCAACATATTTGTGCAAGTGAAGGCTTGAATAAAATAGTCAATCTGACACTATTGATAGCTTAAGGGGATTGGTGTCTCCTGCAGGTTAGTTCCTGCAAATTCTGCAACTATGGGTTGGTGCCTACAGGAAGAGATGAGTTGGTTCTCATTCAAGGAGATTGGTGTCTCCTGCAGGTTGGTGCCTGCAAAATTTTTTGCTGAGTTGGTGCTTAGTCAAGGAGATTGGTGTCTCCCGTAGGTTGGTACCTACAAGCATTATAACAATAGGTTGGTTCCTACAAATTTTTTATAAAGAAAGTTTTATGGTTTTCTCTCATTTGGGTTTGCACGTTAATATCTATGTACTATGCTATGGTGTTGATTTTTTACATCTGATCATAAAATGTCTAATTAAATTGGTAAAGAGAAAAAGTGGTAAAATCTATTTAACACTGATTCACCTTCCCTCTCAGTATTAGAGTTTATTCCAACAATTGGAATCAGAGCAATATTCCTTCAAGAATAATCTAACCACTGGAAGGTGAATCCTTATAGATCAAATGGATGAACAATCAGGTTTTTCCACAAATAAAGTTTCAAGATTTGATGGATCATATTTTTTTTTTTCAGGAAGAGAAGAATGCAAACCTACTTGATGTCACTTGTGTATGGCGTTTGGAGTGAAGTAGAGAATGGTTACACAACTCCAAAAACTTCACTAGTTGATACAGACAGAAAGAGGCCTAGTAAAAATAATTACAGGGCCAAGAATGCTATTCTTTGCGGTTTGACAAAGTTAGCATATACCAAATTCATGCATTGTACCTCAACAAAAGAGATGTGGGACAAATTGAAAAAAAATTATGAAGGAGATGACAAGGTCAAGAGAGAAAAGTTACAGATTCATAGAGGACAATTTGACCTTAAGGATGAATGAAGAAGAGAATATTGCAACCAATATTATTCGTGTGGATGGGGTTGTGAACTCTATCAAAGGATTAGGAGAAGATATATAAAAAAACATCCTTGTGCAAAATGTGCTTATGTCAATTCCCTCAAGATTTAATCCAAATATACATGCTATAGAAGAAATGAAGGACCTAGAGAAGTTGACAATGGAAGAGTTGCATGGAATCCTCACTACATATGAAATGATGATAGAACAAGATAATCCAACAAGGGCATCAAGAAATGAAGCAACCTTCAAGGCTTCAAAGAAGAAGAAGAAGACAAAAAAATGCAAGACAAGTGATTTCTCAGATAATGAACTGGTTGAGGAAGAAGCCAACTTTGTCAGGAAGCTCAAAAGAAGATACAAAGGTAAGCTTCCCTTCAAATGCTTTAGTTGTGGAAAAATATGACACTTTTCCCATAAATTCCCTTATGCAAAAAATGGAAATAGCAATGTGAAAGAAGATTCTAGTTTCAATAAGTACAATGAAGGGAAGACTGAAAAGAAGAAAAAGTTCCACAAACAAAAGAGGAATCTATATAACAATGAAGACAAAAACTCTTTTGATGATAGTGACAATGAAACAAATGAAATTATCTCTATGGGTCTAGAAACACAAACAGATGGAAACACCATTTCAATATAAGAAGACAATCCCGACAAGGAGGTAGAAGTAGACTTTGAAGCATAATTATTTAGTGCCATAGAAGAAATAGAAAGACTCGAAGAAAGGTATAGAAAGCAGAAAAAGGAACTGAAAACATATAAAGAGAAGGAGTATGATGTTGAAGAAATAGAAAAGACAGTAATTACCCTAGAAGTACAAATAAAATACAGATAGAAAATTGAAGAAGTTTTAAAATCCCAACTAAAAGAGAGAGAAAATATTTGCAGTAGTCTAGAATCTGAAATAGTCTACCCAAAAAGGGAGTTGGAAAGATCATCTACCAACACAAAGTATGAGAAGAGCTCCACAACCTTGAATGAAATACTAAATCATCAAAGATCACCATTTGACAAAACTGGTCTTGGCTACAATAAAGGAAAGGAAACTGCTAATGAAGAAACCTCAACCTCTTCAAAATAGTCAAATGAAGTAAGAACCAAGAAGCACACTGATTCACTCAGAAGCTTTATCAAAGTTGAAGACAACATGAAGGAGGAACTATATGTTCCACATAATACAAAGTCCCCTCACAAGGATGGAATCTGGAACACTGTCCTATCAAGATGGAATCACACAACGAGGTATCAAAAATCTTTCTTTGGCTATTTCTATTCCTATAATGGATTTTGTCATAAAGCAATAAATTTTAGAGAAAATGTAAGAAGAGACCCTGTAAGGAACAACAACAAAGATACCCATGGATACTCGATAAGAAGTTATAATTATTTTTCCCCTTTGTTGAACTATAACATCATATGTTATAACTGCAAAATGTTTGGGCATATAACAAAATTATGCATAAGTAACTTCAAGAAAATTTAGGGAAAGGAAGGCCCAACAATCATGAAAATAAACCAGGAACAAAGCAAAGATAAATCCATGTTCGTGCAAGAAACACTTCATGCTTAAAAGAGTAAAGATAAGTGGGTTGTTGACAGTCGTTTCTCTAGTCACATGACATGATATAGAACAAAGTTTATCATCCTGAAGAAAAATGAGGGCAATGCTACCTTTGGAGACAATGGTAGATAAAAAATAATTCCAAAAGGCACTCTCAATCTTGACAATCAAAGAGATAAAGTTTAAAAGGTTATGTTTGTTGAAAACTTGAAACATAATCTTATTAGTGTAAGGCATATGTGTGACCAAGGACATACTCTTACCTTTGACTCTCGATAATGTGAGATCAAAAAAAAAAATTCAGGAAAGTTGGTTGCAAAAGAAATCAGGATGCCAAACAACGTATACATTCTAGATAAAATGAATGGAGAAAAATGCTTCATGGGGTAGATAGATGAAATTTAGAAGTGGCATAAAAGAATGGGTCATATGGACTTTGACAACTTGGTAAAAATAAATACCAATCAAGCATTAAGAGATATGCCAAATATCACAAAACCCACAAGTACTATTTGCAAACAATGTCAGCATGGAAAAAAATCAAGGGTGAAATTTAAGACAAATGAATATGAAACATCCAAGCCATTGAAACTTGTTCATACATATATCTATGGACCATCAAGAACAAAAGTCCTACAAGGAGAAAGTTATTTTATGGTTCTCATTGATGATTATACAAGAATTACTTGGGTTTCCTTTCTCAAAAATAAATCTGAGGAATTCGAAAAATTCAAAGCATTCAAAGCTTTAGTTGAGAATGAGACTGATATGAAAAAAAAATGCTTAAGATCAAATAATGGAGGTGAGTTCACATCCAATGAATTTGAATAATTCTGTGAGATCCATGGAATAATAAGACAATATTCAATTGCAAGAACCCCTCAAAAAAATGGAGTAGTTGAAAGGAAAAACAAACATGTACAAGAAATCACCAGGATGATGTTAAATGAAGCAAAACTCTCAGACAGATTTTGGAGAGAATTTTTTTACACTGTTGTATACATTCTAAATAGAGGGAAAATTAGAGTTAATTGTGACAAGACCCCCTATGAATTATGGAAAGGTTGACCAACATCTATCAAATACTTAAGAATCTTTGGAAGCAAGTGTTACATTAAACAAGATGATGAGGATATAGGAAAGCTTGACTCAAGATAACATGAAGGAATTTTTCTTGGATATTCTTCAAGGAACAAAGCCTATAGATGTTACAACAAAAGATTGCATAGAATTATTGATAGTGTTAATGTAAGAATAGATGAAGAACTACCACACAAGAATAATCTGGATGTAGAATAAATGAATTACAACAAAGAAGAAGAAGAAACATATGATGAAGAAGAAGAACCAAAAATTCCAGAAGAAGAAGAAGAAGAAGAAACATAATGCTAAGACACAAAAAATCCATCCAGACATGCACAGAAAAATCATCTAGAAAAATTAATTCTTGGTGATAAAAATGCTAAGACTCAGACTAGGAGAAAACTGGAAAAACGTTCTAAGCAGATGAATCTCTCTTTAATATCCAAAGCAGAACTTAAATTCTTTGTAGAACCTCGTAATGATCCACATTGGGTGAAGGCTATGGAAGAAGAGTTAAATCAGATTGAGAAAAATGAAACATGGGAACTTGTCCCAAGACCTAAAGATAAAAATGTGATTGGTACAAAGTGGATATTGAAGATTAAGTTGAATGAAGATGTAAAAGTAGTAAGAAATAAAGCAAGAATGGTCTGTAAAGGGTATGCTCAAGTGGGAGGAATTGACTTTGAAGAAACATTTGGATCTGTTGCAAGGATGTAATTCATTAGAATGTTTTTGGAATTTGCAAGCTTCAAGAATTTTAAAGTGTATCAAATGGATGTCAAGCTAACATTTCTGAATGGAGATTTAGAGGAAGAAGTGTACATAGAACATCCTGAAGGATTCCTATTGTCAAAAGATGAAGAATATGTTTGCATATTGAATAAATCACTTTATGGATTAAAGCAAGCCTCCAGAGCATGGTATTCAAGACTTAACAAGTACTTGCAACAACAAGGATTCAAAAGAGGAACAATAGGTAACAATCTTTACATCAAAGTAGATAATGCACAAATGTTGATCATTGTAGTTTATGTGGATGATATTATTTTTGGAAGTAATATTGATGAAATGAGCCAAATGTTTGTAGAATAAATGAAAAAGGAATTTGAGATGTCCATGCTTGGAGAATTATCATTATTTTTGGGATTAAATATTACTCAAACGAGAAAGACATATTCATTTCTCAGACCAAATACATAAAAGTGATGTTCAAGAAGTTTGAAATGGAAGATTGTAAACCGTTTAGCACACCCATGGTTATTGGTTGTAAGCTAAGCAAGGAAGATCAATCCAAGGAAATTGATCAAACCCTGTACAAATCAATGATATGCATCCTACTTTATGTGATGGATTCAAGGACAGAATAATGCATGAAGTAGGGTTAGTTGGAAGATTTCAAGTTGCACCTAAGGAAACACATGTACATGAAGTCAAACGAATATTCATATATTTGAAAGGCACATTGGACTTTGGTCTATGGTATCCCACAAGCAAAGTATTCACTCTGACAACTTACATAGATGCACTAGTGGTGCAACATTCTTTCTAGGCAATAACTTGGTGTCGTGGTTCAACAAGAAGAAATCAACAATTTCTCTATTCACAACAGAAGCATAATACATTGCAACAACATCATGTTGTACATAGGTCCTTTGGATGAAACAAACATTGAAAGATATTTAGGTAGAATATGATCAACCCATGTCAATTTTATGTGACAATACAATTGTAATAAAAATATCTAGGAATCCCATCATGCATTCAAAAACAAAACATATTCCAATCAAGTTTCACTTCCTCAGAAAGAAAGTCACATAACACAATGTCAAACTAGATTATATTGGCACAAAAGAATGAATTGCAGATATATTTACAAAACCTCTTCCTAGAGAAGTAATATTTGAGTATCTTAGACAAATATTGGGGGTATTCATTATGACCTCCAACCACTAAAGCACTACATTAAGAGCATCAACTCAGGGGGAGCTACAGAAAGAGAGACGAGCACAGGATCAAGGGGAGAAATAGAAAATATTGCTTGCTATAAAGAAGAATATCCCCTTGCCATTGATGTCAAAGGGGGAGAGGACAAAGAAAAGGGGAAATTAGTAGAAAACAAAGATTTGCAGGAAGCAGTCAACTTAGATGAGAACACAATAATGAGATCTATGGTTGCATATACTAGAAGATTTTAGTTCCAGATTGTGTTGTCATCAATGACAAAGGGGGAGTTGATTGAAAATGTGTTGTGATTGATGTCAAAAGGAGACTGTTTTTTGTATGTATCCATGTGTCAATGAGCCTCTGTGAGTGAAGATTATGGATAAGTCTCTGTATGCGAACATGGATATGTAAGAAATCAAGGAATAATAATAGACAAATCTTGTAGTGCGAACTCCAAAAGTCGATGAGACTTTGTGCATGAAGATTACTCACTATACGAGAAATCGAAGAATAGAGATATGATAGAGAAGAATAAATGAAGCTGGTAGTGCAGACTATGAAAAGAGAATGGTCATGATTTGGTGCTTATTATGTACAAATACAAGGAGGAGGAGAGATATTTTACAGAGAAATCTATAAAAGATCAAAGAAATGACAAAGTTGGTGTATCCCACATTTGTTGGGACAACAAAGTTCAAAAAGTTTATAATTTAAAGGCATTATTACTTATTTTGAATGAAAGTGAGCAGAATAAGCATGGAACCTTACATAAAAGATTAAATTTTAAAGCGATTAGATCCTGACCATTCATGTAACACCCCTGTTTCCCCTAGCTTGTAATTAATCATAAAATAGTATTACCATGCTAAGGCATGTGGACGATGTAAATGCATTATTGTTAAATTTCCCATAACTGAATTTTGGGGGGGCGAAGCCTTGGAGTACGAGCCATGATATCTCTAGAGGAAATAAATCAGTTAATGAAGAAAGGACTAGTGGTTGAATCATCAACCACCCCCATGAATGGAAGCATGGTATAGCTACAAAATGTCAGCCTAAAGTACCATTGAGACCTGCAGACCTAAGCTTCCTTCTGACAGAAGGAACAGGATAGGTCGGAAACCTTCCAAAAGAAGGGAGGTAAGATACATACACATATGAAACAAGAGAAGAGGGAAATAAAGAGAGCACAAGCTCATAAAGGGGATGCGTGTTCCAAAAGGAAGTGTAGAGAACACGACCTGAAGGAATGGAATGCGAGCTTGATGTTGAGGAAGCATTTGATAAACCTCACAGGGTTGTTATGACAGAGGGAGTCTCTTTGAGAGATGGTGCAAATTCCCTAGTGATATCATGGCTTGGCATGGGGGTGGCCAGAGTGCTAAGAATGAATGCCTTTGAGCCTATGATTCGGTGGAAAGGCACACACCCACAATCAGTTAGTTGAATGAAACTTGTAATAGATAAGTATTCTCATACCCTGTGAAATTGAGCTGTAATTATGTAATAAAATTATATATACTGTGAATGACCCAGGAATTTGCATGCTTGCTTAATGGTTATACTGTATCTCTTTATTCTTGTTTAAATTGTATATTTAAGCAAGTACGAAATTACCTGATTTGTACACGTAAATGATCGAGCCCTGTGGTGTCTTAAATTAAAATAAGTGGACTATGAGTTCCTCGAACTTGGGAACAGTTTTCACGGGTTCCCGTCAACACTCCTAGTTTTCCTAAGTCTCTGGGAGGACAAAATTTGTTAAGATTAGGAGAGGTAGTGAAGATATGCACGGAGCCTCTACGAGGTGGGCAGAGATCAAGAACCTCTTAAGTTCTAGAGTTGATGAATGAGTGCAAGGGGTGCGCAGAAGATCCTTCTAAGTGTTAAGTTCAAGAGAAAGAGCGCAAATCTCTTAAGCCTTTCAAAGCTAACAGAGCTCAGGAAGAGTAACAAGGTTGAAGTATCGAAAGGGAAGGTCCCTTTGTTTGGAAGATGAATGAATGAAATTTGCTTGGAAGGAGCCATGGTCTGTTGTGACCGTTGGATACAAAAAAGAGCATGGGAGTTAACCCTTGGAGTCATCTAGACTTCACAAGTTCGGCGAATTGAGTGAGTTCGTCGTAAGGGAGGTAAAATATCCGAAGTTTTGAAGTTAACTCTGAACCTTATATCCGCGGATGCTCGAGAACCATCCCGACCATCACATCTAGGAGGTAGACGATGGTCAAGTTACCCGAACTACCTATGACTTAAGAATATGACAACATAGATGGATGCAAGCCATTTAACAGGAGGAGAGGCCATCTCGATCATTAGATTGACTCAAATACCCATTGGGATTAATAAATCAAGCACCAGTCGCTCGATTAAATTGATGGTTGGGAATCATTGAGGAACATGAAGATGATATTAGCAGACATGCTAGTTCGCAGCCCACAATCAATCAACATCGCTGATCTCATTGGTAATGGAAGATAAAAGACTAGGATTAGACTAGAGTCGAGCGAGCACTTCCCATATTACGGAGGTTGGACCCCGCAATCACTGTGAACCATCGATCTATGAACAAAGATCGAGGGTGGGGAGTCATTGTGGAGTGCAAAGGTGAAATTGGCAGATGCTCTAGTTGACGACCCACAATTCGCCAATGTTGTTGATCTCGTTGGGCTGGAAGATCAACGAATCTGGTTTGGATCGAGTTGGGCAAGTACTTTCTAGATTGTGGAGGTTGAGATCTCTGATAAAGGGAATGCACGTTGGGGCCCCACAATCACTATGAACCTTCAGATTTGAGTGCAAGGGACGATAGTCGTCCAATCTAAGGTAAAGTGAACGAGTTTTAACCTTTGTTTGCACAGGAGTGTTGAATTGCCAAATTCCCAAAGTCCTGAAGCGATTTGGGACCATTCATTTCGAAGAGGGACATGTGGTGCAAGATCCACAACTATGGAGCGAGAGATTATGGTCACAGAGAGAGTGGGATCATCGAAGACCCGAAGTAGGTCCTAGCTGTTGATTTCTAGGAGGGGTACGTGTCGATAGATTAGAGTCTTCGGGTAAAGGCACTTTGAAAGTTCCACACCGGAATGCCGAAGAGAATCTGGACCGTTAGATCCAGAAGGGCACGTGGAGACATATCGTGAACTATGGGTGGAAGCACTCCAGGAGAATGCAAAGGAGAAGAGTTTTAAATCACCAAATCCTGAACAACTGAAACAACTGGGAGCCTTCGATCTGCGGGAGGACACATGATTCTACGTAAAATGTTCCAAGAGAAATGGAACATGACGAAAAAATGATATTTGAGATCTTCGGAAGCTGAAGTCCCGAAGCAGGTTAGAGCCATTGATTTGAGGGGGACACATGGCAGGAGATCCTCTATTTCAGAAGATAGCTATTCTAGAAAAAGGATAAGTTAAGATTTGAGATTGCCAAAGAGAAAAGTCCTGAAGCATACAAGAGTCATCTATTTGAAGGTGGACATGTGACGCCAGATCTAGAACTCTGGAGGAAAGAGGAAGGGGGAAAATGCCTAAGTCCTGGAAGAGAATCTCGGTTGTTGATCGAGAAGGGAACTAAGGGGAGGTTGATCTGGTTGAAAGGGACAAAGTCTCGAAGCGTAAGCAGAGCCGTTGATTGAGGAGGATGTGTGGTGAATGATCTGCCATTTCGAAGGAAGTCACTTCGGGAGAAAAGGGGATTTGTTGGAAAATAACTCCCGAAGGCCAAAGAGCCAGAGTTTATCTGAGCCATCCAACAACTGAGGACAGGTGTCGACACATCTTCCACTTCGAAGGAAAGTGGGGTCACGTGAGTCAAGGAATTCCTGAAGCCTGAAAAGATGAAGTGACTTGTAGCCGTCGATCTGTGGGAGACACGAGTCGACAGATCATTGACTTCGGGTCAAAGCACCCCAGGAGAGAGCAAGTGTGGAGAGGCTGAAACTCCTGAAGTCTGAATAGCCGAAGTGATTCATAATCATCGATCTGTGAGAGACACACATTGATAGATCACTCACTTCGGAAGGGAGGAGAAAGCAACGCAGAGCAGAGGGTCACCTGAAGTGGATCCCCACTGTTAAACGAGAAGGACGTGTGGCGCACGATCCTTGACTTTGGAAGAAAGTAATTCAGGAGAATAGAGTGTTGGGATGCTCAAAATTCTCAAATGTTGAAGTCCCAAAATGAACCTAAGCTATTGATTTAAAATGGATGCATGGCGCTCGATCTGGAGCTCTGGGTATGAAGTACTTCAGGAGACAAGGTTGTGTGCACATCCGGGACTCCCGAACACTGAAGTTTTGGAGTAAATTAGAGTCGTCAATGCCTTGAGGATGTATGGCATCAGATAGTGCACTTCAGAGGATTAATACTCCAGAGGTTTTGCGAGGAGGTGTTTCGAATTCCGCCGAAGCATAGAAGCCTAAAGTCATTGAGGGCCGTTGATATTGAGGGATAGTAGGGACCGTTTATGCCTTCGTGCCAATTTGAAACTTTTCCACTTCAGAGTTCGTAGGAATTGGCGTGTGATGAATCAAAAACTCCCGAAGCCCGAAGTTCTGAAGTGTCAGAATAGGCGCCTATGGCCTTGGCGTTCAATCATATCCCGTGGTCATATGCAATTGTTGCCGAAGAAAAAGGGGCTAGGCCTGTGATTTCCAAATTAGAAACCATGGATGAAGGGTTCGATTATTAAAGGAGAACAAAATTTTTATGCCCCATCATGGGTGTGTTACAAATTGGTATCAGAGAATGGTTACAAGATGGCCTACTTGGGTTCATGCACGAGTCACACAAAGAGGAAAAGTGAGATGGGTAAAACCCTATGGACACTAAGGCAAGGAGGTTTTCTTGGTAGACTTTGTCGAATAAAGAGGAAAGTGACCCTGGTTGGTTATTTCCATGAGAGAAGGCAACATCAATACGAGATATCACTATGAGATTAGTCCTGTAAGTGACTGAGATCTCAAACTAAAGGACACTAATGATGAAATTAAACCATCAAGTGCATGCATTAAGTAAAAAGGTGCAAGAGATGCACCTACATATACACGAATGTGTATACATGATCATAAGGATGCTTGGAAGATCCTTGGGAAAATGATAGAGAAGACTGATATGTCCATGTGTGTGAATGAAATGGAAAAGCTGTAAACAATAAGCTAGCATGATGAATACTATGGATGCATAGATGAATCCATTCTGAAGAGTCATGAAAGTTCTGTTCCAAATAATAGCTTGAGGGGAATGTATTCCCTTTCCTCAAGGAATACTAATATAATTAGATAAAAGGATAAATGAGCAAAGATGGTATGTTGTCATAATAAGAGGCAAATGATTATGCCTTTGAGAATCATATGAGAAGGATTGTGAACAATCCTGATTTGACTGATCTTAAAAGTAAAGATGTATGTGGGCTGTGAAATATACCTATGACAGCTACATGCAGGCTTAGGATTATGAATATGGTTAAGTACATCATGGATATATGTTAACAAAACCAGAATATGTATGGATACATAATTGGGTACATGAAAAAGATTCATGTTTATATTCCTTAAGGGAATATTTGGTAAAAAACTAAAGCTAACTCAAGGCTGAGTCCATCACAGATAGTGATGGATGTGCAACAAGGAAGTTGCAGGCTGTGGGAGTCCCCTGTGGACGAACTATGTGAAAACTCTGTCAAGAGGTCAGAGTCACAACCTTAGTAACTACTGAGAAATTGAGTAGTGAGCTACAAGCTTATATATATATATATATATATATATTTATAAGAATCCTGGATCACATTTTGAAAGCATCATGTAGTGAATAGAAGACTAATGAATGAATAAATGAGTTTGTTTGATCGAAATAGGCTTGGTTGAAGCCATGTTAAGAGAAGGCATTGAGGTCTTTAGAGATAACTCAGCTGGGCTGAAAAGTCCGAGGCGGTGTAGAAAGAATTGGAAGAAGGGGAGATCCCCTAACTCCTTCTTGCTATGTGTTATGTTTCCTTTGGAATGAAAAATATGACTTACTAATAAAAGTAAATGTTTTGACACCATAGTGATGATGATTGTATTACCACACAAACAATTGAGAACTTTCTGTATTGCATTCATGGAAACCCTTGAGGATAATGTGATGAAGTACATAAATATGTGCTAGGACATTTTGAAGAAGTTTTATGGATTTGAATTTCATGATACATGCATTTTAATTGACATTACAACTAATGATGCATGTTGTGTATAAAAAGGAATTGGAACTGTTGAGGAAGACAGTTACCAATAATGGGAAAACTCAAGTAGAGGATGACTATGGGAAGGCTGCGGTCGAAATATTGTTGAAAGGACTGTGAAAATCCCACTAAAGCACTGCTCATGAGGTAAAAATCAGAAAGAGAGTGGTAACAACCAAGAATAGGTATACAAATGTTCATGCTTATGTGGCTCAAGGTATGAAAAGATGTGGGTGAGCATCCTTTCTGAAATATTTTTATTGTCTCATGTTATGCACAAAATTTTGAAAGGGCAGTTGTATGCCATGGATACCCAAGTAGGGTATGATTCGGGAAGGAGAACCCGAATGTTGGAGGTGTGAACCTCTAGCGGTGAAGACTGATTGTATGATGCAGTAGCATCTGAACCAAATGATCTCTGTTGATCCAAAAGGTCAAAAACCTTTACTAAGAGATCGTAGAAATCCCTTTGATCAACTACAGATCAAGATCATGAGGATCGATAAATAAAACCCTGATCAAATCAGGTTAATCAAGACCTTGACAGAGGAAATGAACAAGAGTTGTTCATTGGAAGGAAACTGATCTTAGTTGTCAGATCAATTTCAAGATCGACTAGAGTTATCGGATCAAACACCATTCATTCGATAAGATCAACGATCCATATTCATTGCGGAGATCGAATTGGCACACAGGTTAACAACGAAGCCTGTGCTCATAATTTAAATTCAGTGTAGATTTGTTTTGAGTTTGGGGTCCGATCGAAGATCGGACGACCCATATCCATTGCGGAGATCATAAGGAAAATTAAACCACGAGCTAGTTGAGGTTCCACAATCCCTTGTAGCCATTGGATCTGGAGGAGGATGGATACGCACCATCGATTTGCAGGCAAGAGGTGTATCCATGATCATAACGCTTAGACACAGTAGTTGAAAGGATAATGCCGAAATGAATAGAGTTGAGGTCACAACTCTTGATCACATGGAGAGAAAACAGAGTCCATCCGAGCCAGTCAAGGAAGGTGGATTTTAGTGATTTGCGTTAGAATGTGGTCATGGGGGATGGTTCTATGGGAATGAAGGTGTTCCTAGTTAGCACATTGCATGGAATTGCTTCGAGAAAATGCATGTTGTCATAAAGGACAGACAATGGATTTCCCATGGAGGAAGGAGGACCTTCCAATATTTCTACTTACATTGTGTAGGTGTTAGAGAAAACAAATTTGGGTGGCCATGAGTGTTGGCACCCTGGTTATTAATGAAGGAGGAATGCTTAAAGGCATTCATGTGGAACTTTTGAGTTTCATGTGTGTCGTTTTGGGATTGTGATCAGTCTATGGAAGGAAGTATGGTCATGCTGTAAGAATGAATGAAAATGAATAAGCCATATGGTGAAAATCTTGGCTAAGCTCCATCACACCATGGAAAAGTACATGTTTTAAAGTGTGGGAAACTTAAAAATCAATGCAAGGGTGCATTGGGTATGAATGTGGCCCTGAATGTTGGCACATTCATTAAAGTCAACTGATATCTAAATTAGATTCTAAAAAATTTGGTAGGCTAAATTGATGCATAGGTAAGGGATAATGTATCCTTTTTCTTTATATCCTTGAATAGATGAAAATGACTTGGACTGTTAGTATGCCTGATTTTGAAAAGATAATGTGCATTAAAACTAACAATTTGTTTGGTTGAGGAATGTTGAAATTTTAGGAGGAAATGGGTCTTGGATATGGCAGTATTGTAAGCCCATAAGGAAGATCAATTTCCTACTGAGCCAAACTGCAAGGAATGGTATTTCCTTTTTGAGAAAGTGAATTTGATTGTTAATATGCACAATTCTGAAATTGGTTGTGATGACGTTATAAAGGTGCAATAAAAATATATGAGCATGAGAAACTAACAATTTGTTTGGCTAATTGAAGGTGAAAGTGAAGGAAGCAAAGGGGTCTTGAATATGGCAGCGTTGTAAGCCCATAAGGAAGACCGATTACCTGCTGAGCCAAACTGTTATGGGAAGGAAAGTCCCATAATTATGAATTTGGTTCCTGTGTGAAACAAATATGAAAACAAAATGTGGAATTTGGAAATCCGAGGGTGACAAATTTACAAGAAAATTTTGAATTTAAATTTTATGATGATGTCTCATGAATTTATGTATGCCTGTGATATGGGTGAGAAGAAAAGATCTTTCCAGAAAGGACAGATGATGAAAAATGGCTACTGCTGAGCCATGAGAACCCCGTGGTAAGCCATGATCTCCTAGAATATATTATGTTGAGGTAACAAAAGCCATAGGGATGCCTCAACAGAGAAATTTTGAGGGATGCCTCGACTTTAAGGCTCGATAAAGTGTCTGGAATTCTTCTTGTGCAAGAAAACCTTGGCAAGGAAAGATGGATCACTCGAGGAACTGTATAGCAAAGAAGGTGATGCCTGAGCTTGGGCCTCGAGGGTGAGTGACCGCAAGGAAGATGAGACCTTAATAGTTATTGTAAACTATTGATTGGGATCATGCACATGATAAGTAGTTCTTCCTGTGTGAGAAAACATTGGTAAGGAAAGATGGATCACCCGAGGGACTGTATAGCAGAGAAGGGGATGCCTGAGCCTGGGCTTGGAGGGTGAGTGAGCACAAGGAAGATGTTAAGCCCTAAATAGTGGCTCATTACCCCTTAATTGGGGCATATTATATTAGTAATGTTATTTTATTTATGTCGGCTTTAGGCCATTAGTTGTAATTATACCTCCTAGTCTCCTATACATACCAAGGAGACATTTTCATTTTGAATCATATTATAATTGTACATTTATGTGGGCATAAGGAGGTTGCCCCCTCAAAGAGGCTTATTATATGAATTTATCTCTTTTTCAAGGAGTTGAGTACTTATTCTGAGGTTTTTCTATTCTATATTGATATTTGGTTCTTAACATATGGTATCAGAGCTCAAGGTCTTGGGGTTTTGTTGCTACATATGAGACACCTTGGAATTTTCGCTATAATTTTTTTTCTAGAATGTTTCAGAAGGAACGTCTTGGAGGGTATTTATTAGACGGATCAAGGTACGTTGGGTTAAAATTTCAGCTCCCGTGGCCTTATACTTTCGGAGATACAACCTGTGCAATATAGGGTTCTGGAATCTTCCCGAACTGAGTCATTGAGGAGTTTTCTCTATAAAAAAATTTCTGTAACGTTTTAGACCCTAAAATCTAGAGGATATTCAAAGATATTAGTAAGGTATCTGTGGTAAAAATTTCAGCTTCTTGGGCATCTTACATTTGTAGATACACCCTGTGGAAGATAGGGTATTTGACTAGTCCTATTGACTAGTACCAAGAAGGTGTTCCAGGTAAAACAATCATAACTTCTTCATAGAATATCCAAATTGAGTGAGACTAGTTTCATTGGATAGTGGATAGATTTTAGTATTTTTTTTATGAGTTTCATAATTTTATATGAATTATGTTGTGTGGGGCATACTATAAAAGTGTGATCTCCTGAAAAGGAAAAAAATCAGCAAGTTGTTGGGAAGCTACCATAAATTCCACTTGGTACATCCAATTTTGATCAGACATGTGGCATTGCAGAGAAGAAATATAAGAGAACTACAAAAAATAAAGTTTCATACCCAGAAGGGCCCAAACTTTAGAGATACAATAGAAGAAATATCGTTTAGCCGAACCACCTCAAAATCAAGGTTCAAAAGTGATACTTGGTCAACATGCCACCCAAAAAGGGAAATTCTACACCAAATAAGCCTCCAGACAATCCTACTTGGAATCTTGATGAAGGTGAAGAAATGCATAGGGACATAAATGATTTACAAAAGAATATAGTAACAAAATATGAACTAAATTAGATGGAAGCTAAGTTGGAGGAAAAGATGGATGGTTTCATGGAAGGATCTAAAAATTTCGTAATAGAGAGGACACTTGAAAGTGAAAATGTATCCCATGAGATTCAGGATGAGGACACAAGGAAGGTGAATCAAGAATGGATAAACTCTAACTTTGGGTTGAAGATCAACCACATTCCTAAGATCGATATGAGGAAGTTTGATGGCAAGGACCCTATCACATGGATACTTCAGATGGAGCAATTCTTTGATCTACATAATGTGCCACATACACAAAAGGTATGAATTGCTTCTTTATATTTAGAACCCAATCAATTTGTATGGTATAGATGGCTGTGTTCTCACAAATCACTCATCACTTGGAAAATTTTCACGGAAGAAATGATAGAACACTATGAGGATACAAGGAGCAATACCTTCTTTAGCCAATTGATAAATCTCAAGCAAAAGGGTTCAGTTATAGAGCACATTGAGAACTTCCAAAGATTGAATATAAAGGTAACAAATATTCCAGATGAGCACTTGATTGATG
>ML816608.1:65388-87262 GCA_009831015.1 Picea engelmannii
GATGATTATGAATTATCAAACCAAGTCTAAACACTATTCTTGAAGAAGAAAGTCAAAAAGAAGTTTTTTGACTATATTTGGTCATTTTTAAAAAGCTATCTGCACATATCAGAAGATCTAAAAATGATTTGTATCTGAAGCTGCTACTGTATTGATACACGATCCAGAAAAGGTTTACAGAGACATGGATGCAACCGGTTCACCTTCTTACTGTCATTGTTCATGTCTATGATGAGGAACTGACTAGTGGGACAAAGCCTAGCAAATTGGTCACTATGAAATTTGAATACTTGCTAAAGTTGTATGTTGTTTGTGTTGGGGTTGATGGTATGAAAGGAGGCAGTGAGAACAATTTTCTTATAAACTTGTTTCCATATAACACTGGGATTGAGCTTCCTCATAAGATAGCTAAAATGTCTTCAGGGCTCAACTTTGCATATCATGAAAAAAGAGCACAAAGACCATTTAAATGGATTCAGCACTTGGCAGGCATTGACTTTTTGCCCGAAGATCCTCCATTTCTTGTTGATAACATATCTGGAGTTGAAGAAGCTGCAAAAGGTGCATCAACTTTGGCGGGGCTGAATATATATAGACAACTACATCTGTGCATTGTTTTTGTTGAATATCATATCTACATTTGGCTGTGGCTTACTGGCATTTGGGGTCAGCATTGGCTACTATATCTGTGGCTTTACAAATATCTGTTACCATTCATTTTTATCCTCCTTTTGCAGATATAACTTTTCTTGCAGGTCTTTTCCAGGAAGAAGATTTACACTTGAAGGATGTCTACTATTCTAAACTGAAGGATTTTATGGGAAACTGCTGCAATAGAGTGCAAGATTGGGTTGCACGCATTGACCATATAATGAGCAACATGAGAAGTGAAGCCTGAGTAGCTTCACATGTTAGGGAAATAAAATAGGATAAATCAATCAGTCACCAAGAAAATTAAGTGCAGAATAGAGCAGAGGGATATTCTTTTCGCACAAGTAATCGAGATTCATCAAGTTTTGATTTTTGGGTAAGTTTCTGTTTTCGGTGGTTTAGGCGAGCTTGTGTGTGCTCATTAACCACTGAAAAGGATGAATGACTCCATGTCCCAATACTAAAGGCACAAGGTCTACTAGTTTATTGGAGACCTCGCAGGGAGGTCTCCATCCCAGTTGGAGCCAGATGTTAACGACAAAAAATGCATTGTCATTTTCGCAAGAATGATGCCTAATCTTGTAACGAACATTTTTCCAGATTCCCTAACTCCAAATTCAAATATTATTGCACCTTTGGAAATCTTATGATCTTTAGATGAAAATCGACTATTTGAACGTGTAAAACGGACATTCCACGGCTGAGAAAATTGATTTTTCCCAAAGGCAGTTTTTTTCTGAAAATTATGACTTTCGGTGGTTAATTCACCCAGAAGTCTTCTATGTTAACCACCGAAAGCCTGTTTTAACTAGAATTCTTGAAATTTCACCTAGATCAGGAATTTTTGAAGCATAATGAGATGAAACCTCTTGGAATAGACAGGTGGTGAATTATCAGGTCAGATCCAATGGTTACTTTGATGGATAAAGGCCAAGAAGAGGTGTTTTAATCAAGTTTGGTACATTTTTCAAAGGCAAAAATATAGGGATTTTGGCACACCTCAGAAAATTCGAATTTTAGCTCTTGGAAAAGTCATCATTTAGCCTTGGGAGGCTGTTCTACACTACACCAACAATCAATAGAGACAAATCTGGGATTGGCCTCATTTTGAGGAAGCATCCCACTTCTTTTGCAACAGATTTTGACTTGCTATTTTTAGTTGATTTGATCCATGTTTTGAGGATCTGAAAACTGTTTGTAAAGGCTATAAAGCCTAGGAACTCAGTTTGATACAGGGTTCTATTTTGAGTGCTATGATGCTGCCACTGTAATCTAAAGACCTATTCTTATTTTATAAAAAATTGCAAGCTTCTTTCAGTTCCGTGTCATATTTTCTCTTATGTTCTTTTATAGCTTATGAGTGGAAGTCCTTTGTTGAAGCTCATTCAATTTGCAGTGACTGTCATCTCACTGATTAATTGTCTTAGTTGATTATCATAAGTTATTTCTTGGTTGTTAGACCCATTGTGTTTGTTGGCATGAAACATAATCTGGTTCAATAGCTGTTTTCTTTCCCCCATTTAATCAAACTTTATCTGACCACGGTGCTAGAAAGCCTTGTGAGATTTTGTATCTCTAGACGGTCTTGAAAACACAGTCAAGTACTTAGATATTCATTTTGACCCAAAAACCATATCAAATATTGAGAAAACATTTCCCAAAAAAGAGTTAGTTACCAGGCATCTCCGACTTACAACCTAGGAGAGTTTCCTGGAGTGATAACAAGATCAATGACTAAGATTAGACTAGAGTTGAGCAAGCACTTCCCAGATTGCGAAGGTTGGAACCTGCTATCACTATGAAACGTCTATCTATGAATGAAGATCGAGGGTGGGGAGTCATTACGGAGCGCAAAGGTTAAATTGGCGGATGTGCTAGTTCATGGCCTACAATTCACCAATGCCGTTGATCTCATCGGGTTGGAAGATAAACGACTCTGGTTAGGATCGAGTTGGGTGAGTACTTTCAAGATTGTGGAGGTTGAGATCTCTAATAAAAATCACACACGTTGGGTCCCCGCAATCACTATGAACCCTCAGATCTGAGAGCAAGGGACGATAGTCGTCATATCTAAGGTAAAGTGCATGATTTTTAACCTTTGTGTGCAAAGGAGGGTTGACTTTCCAAAGTCTCAAAGTCCTGAAGCGATTTGGGAATGTTCATCACCAAGAGGGACAAGTGGTGCAATATCCATAACTCCAGAGTGAGAGCTTGTGGTCCTGGAGAGAGAGGTATCACTGAAGACCCGAAGTAGGTCTTGGTCGTTGATCACGAGGAGGGGTACATGTCAATAGATCAGAGTCTCTGGGTAAATGCACTTTGGAAGTTCCATACCAGAAAGCCGAAGAGAATATGGACCGTCATATCCAGAAGGGAACGTGGCAAAATATCATGAACTCCGGGTGGAAGCACTTTGGGAGAATGCAAAGGAGAAGAGTTTGAAATCACTGAAGCCCGAACAATCGAAAAAACTGGGAGCTAGTGATCTGTAGGAGAACACATGTCATTAGATTGCGGACTTTGGGTAAAACATTCCAAGAGAAATGAAACATGAGGAAAAACTGAGATTTGAGATCTCTGAAAGTCGAAGTCCCAAAGCGGGTTAGAGCCATCGATTTGAGGGGGACCCGTGGCAGGAGATCCTCTATTTCAAAAGATATCTATTTCGGAAAAAGGATAAGTTAAGAGTTGATATTGCCAAAGACCAAAGTCCCGAAGTAGACGAGATCCGTCTATTTGAAGGTGGACACACGATGCCATATCTAGAACTCCAGAGGAAAGCGGAAGGGGGAAAAAACCTAAGTCCTGGAAGAGAATCTTGACCGTTGATCAAGAAAGGAATCGAGGGGAAGTTGATCTGGTTGAAAGGGACAAAGTCTTGAAATGAAAGCAGAGCCATTGATTAAGGAGAACGTGTGGCAGACGATTTTCCATTTTGGAGGAAGTCACTCCGGGAGAAAAGGGGATGTGTTGGACAAGAAATCCCCAAGGCCGAAGAGTCGGAGTTCATTTGATCCATCCAACAGCTGAGGAAAAGTATCAACACATCTTCCACTTCGAAAGATAGCCACTTCCGAGTAAAGTGGGGTCATGCGAGTCAAGGAATTCCCGAAGCCTGAAAATTCGAAGTGACTTGTAGCCGTCGATCTATAGGAGACACGCGTCGAGAGATCATTGAACTCAGATCAAAGCACCCCAGGAGAGAGCGAGTGTGGATAGGTTGAAAATCCCAAGTCCAAATAGTCAAAGTGATTCATAGTCGTCGATCTATGAGAGACACGTGTTGAAGGATCGCGTACTTCAAAATCAAGGAGAAAGCAACACAGAGCAGAGGGTCGCCCGAAGTGGATCACCGCCATCAAACAAGAAGGATGCGTGGCGCATGATCCTTGAATCCAGGAGAAAGTACTTCGAGAGAAAGTACTTCAGGAGAATAGAGTGTTGGAATGCTCAGAACTCCTGAATGCCGAAGTCTTGAAATGAACCTGAGCCATTGATTTAAAATGGACATGTGGCGCTCGATTTGGAGCTCTGGATATGGAGTAATTCAGGAGAAAAGGTTGTGTGCGCACCCAAGATTCCCGAACGCTGAAGTTACAGAGTAAATCAGAGTCGTCAATGCCCCAAGGGAACATGGCATCAGATAGTGCACTTCAGAGGATTAGTACTCCAGAAGTTTTGCGAGGAGGTGTTTCGAATTCCATCGAATCCCAGAGGCCTGAAGTCATTGAGGGTCATTGATCTTAAGGGAGAGTAGGGACCATTGATCCCTTTGTGCTAGTTCATAACTTTTCCACTTTGGAGTTTGGAGGATTTGGTGTGTGATGAATAAAAAAATCTCGAAGCTTAAAGTTTCGAAGCGTTGGAATAGGTTCCTGTGGCCTTGGCGTTCGTTCATAGCCCGTGGTCATATGCGATTGTCGCCAAAGAAAAATGGGCTAGGCCCATGATTTCCAAATTAGAAACCATGGATGAAGGGTTCGATTATTAAAGGAGAACTAAATTTTTATGCCCCACCATGGGTGTGTTACAATTCATCTCCAGAAATCAATGGTTAAGATCAAAGATTGAGGTTCGACACTTGGTGGGCCAACTAAGCCACGTTGGCACCACATGTTTGGTTAGATGAACGCCGCATCACAAGGAGTCCATGTCAGTGATATAACATGTAAATTTTTAGATGTCACATATGATGCCATGTGTTAGGCCATGTGTCAATGCCATATCATCTAGTACAAAAGAATATTTCCACATGGAAGCCACACTCATCTTCCATATCAACACAAGAGATATCTTGAAAAATGGCTAAGTATCAAGATCTCGTGGAGATAATGAAGTGAAATAATATCAAGAGTATATAAGGAAATGATTGAGGCCCGTGGTGGGAACTAAAAAATGACTAAGTCCCAGGATGTTGCGGAGTGGCGAAGAATTATAAGTATGTGAAAAGAAATGCAATAATCCAGCAAACCCATAGTGAAATATTTGAAAAATTGTTAAGTATTAAAAATATGTCGAATTTTTGATGTCCCAAGAAATGGCTAAGTTTGAATATTGAAGCAGACAGACAAAAAAATCCACAAGAATCAGGGAAATGCTATAGTCCCGCGACCCGCAGTGAAATCTCAAAAAATTACTAAGTGTTGAGATATCACAAAGTGGAGAAAATAAATGTATATAAATCTTTGAATGAAATGTGTGTGATTCCATGGTTTCGTGAAATATGACTGAGTGTAGGATGGAAAATGGATGGACGGACTTGTGATTACAATCAAAGAAGTTATGTAGTCTCACGGACCTGTTGTTCTACAAAGAATAGAAAATCAACTAAGTGTCGAGGCTTTGCAGAGATAGTAAGCACAAAGGAATATTGGGAAGATGAGAAGAATAAGAATAGACCTACGATCCCATGGTAAGATATTGAAGAAATAACTAAGTATGAAGAAATAACCAAGTACCAAGAATGGGAGATCGGACGGTCCAGAGGGTGAGAGATTTGACCGCTTAGGAGGTCACCACGTGTCATCAATTGAATGACCCAAAAGGTAAGAGATTCGAAGGCTCAAGAGGTCTCCACATGTCATATATTGGAGAACCCAAAAGGATAGATATTTGATGGCCTAGGAAGTAGCCACATGTCAGAGATTTGACGACCCGAAAAATTTCCATGTGTCATGGATCAGACAGTCCAAAAGACCCATAGTGAAATGTTTGGAAATGTGTCTAAGTGTGGGTGCAAAATGAGTGTAGAGAAACTTGAGGATGGAGTTCGTGTAGGTGTGAATAAATGTGGCTTATATCCACAAGCCCGTGTTCAGACTTAGAAAATTTGTCTAAGTATTGACAAAAGACAAATCAACGGTAAATATCAATTCTAAGATTGATCAGATGACTGTTGTGCATTATGGTTACATTACATATTTTGATGGGTAGTGAACAAATAAAAGGCCACAATTGATTCAATAAGAAGATATGATAGTTGCAAATCATGACTTCATAGTTTGTTCTTGAAGACAATTAAGAAGATCAATGGTTGAGATCAAATCAAGGACATATTGGACAACTATTGATGGTTGAGGGTGTGTTGTGAGACAATGAATAAAATCGACAGACAATATTTAATATTGGAAAATAAATGACAGTATATGTACATCGAGATCATTCTTGAACAAATCAAGCACAAAAAAGAAGGGGTTTTGGACATGTCGATGCAGCTTGGTTTTGTGGAGATCTAGATCCAACCCCATATTCTTTGGATACGTGGAAAAATATTTGGGTGTATCTTTTTATATAAACATCCAATATTTTGTGAAGTTTAAGTGTGTGGTTGTGAATATATGTAATGAAGAGTATGAGTTCTAAGGGGTGTGATGGATGTGTGAAGAGTGAATAAATAAGTGCATGAAAGGTGAAGAGATCAGAGGTTCTCAGGAGGGAGAATGAGTGCGCGACGGTGGATAGGAGGTGCAAGGTCTAAGGAATCTTTGATTTCATGAAGAATGTAATATGGTGGAGAGTTCTGAAACAATAGAGATAGAGCATCAAATTTGTGCAAGTGAAGGCTTGAAGAAAATATTCAATTTGACACTATTGATAGCTTGAGGGGATTGGTTTCTCCTGCAGTTTAGTTCCTATAAATTATGCAACTATGGGTTGGTTCCTATAGGAAGAGATGAGTTGGTGCTTAGACAAGGAGATTGGGTTCTCCCATAGGTTGATTCCTACAAACATTGTTGCTAAGTTGGTGCTCAATCAAGGAGATTAGTGTCTCCTGTAGGTTGGTACCTATAAGCACTATAACAGTAGGTTAGTTCCTACCAAATTTTTATAAATACAGTTTTGTGGTTTTCTCCCATTCAAGTTTCCACGTTAATATTTGTGTACTATGCTATGGTGTTGATTTTCTACATATGATCATATAATGACTATTTAATGTGGTAAAGAGAAAAAGTGGTAAAACATGTTTAATACCGATTCAACCCCCCTCTCAATATTAGAGTATATTCCAATAGTTGGTAGTGATCAAGGGAAGCATAACCAATCTGTCGTCTCTCCCATTCTGAAATGCAAGGAAGCCCGACTGAAGCATCTAGATTCTCGAAAATCCATCGTTGCATATCGTTCAATCCTTCTCTGATGGTTGCAAATTGGACATTCTTGGACTATACCAAGCTATGATGAGCTATGATTTGTGCCGCCAACTACTGAAAGACTTGGAGGTTTATGTACATTCCCGTAGCCATCTCATGGAGTTATTCCTTTAATATGTCTACACATATCCTAAAATCCTTGAGGCTTCCTTTATCTTTCGTCCCATGCTTGACTTATTCTTCCAACTCTCTAATCGAATCACCTTTCTCTTTATTTTCACTGACCATATCCTTGATATTCTGTTCCATTGCTAATGTGAAGGTAGTTGGACAGGTAGTTTTGGAAACAAATTTGTAGTCTTGATACAGTTTTGGGAAAATTCCTAAGTATAGGAAAAGTGTGTAGAAGAAGAAGGAAAGTGATGCAAACCCCATCCCCTCCTACGGGGGGTCACACTATTACACATTATTTTCATCACTCTTATGACCATTAATGTTGTAAACCTATATTTTTTCTTTATAAGGATCAATAGCCCGAATTCATGAAGAAAGAAGGGAGAAGAAATTTGCCTGAGAGAAGAAATTGTATTTTCCTTTGTAAAAAACCTATTAAGGAAGATCGTCGCAGGATGCACTATACCCAGAGTGAGGCGATGCCTAATTTATGCACCTTTCTTTAAAGCTATACTGTGACGTTTCTACAAGCTACACTATATCTAGGGTGTGGCGATTCTTGTATGTGGGAAAAACGGGCATCTTCTCGATGCTTCTAGAAGGAGAAGCTTCTATGGTGAGGTGGCCTCTGAATGGTTTGGATCTTACTCGGTTTCATAATTTAGTGGGATCATCCTAACCTCCTCACCTTATCCTCTTTAGCTTATAAAAGGAGAGGAGCTCTCATGGAGAAATTTATCTTAGCTTCGGATTAAGCTTGTGGATTGGAAATTTGGCTTGAGATTGTTAGCTTGGTTAGATTGGCTTTGAGATTTTCTTTGTCAAGATAGATTGTGAGTAGATATCAGATCCATGGTCTTAGAATCCTTAGAGCAAGAAGTCTATGGGAAGAAAGGAATTATTGGAAGGAACCTGACAACATCAAGGCATCTGGTTGTATCCTTCTTCCACATTATTTAATACATATATACTTTTATTTCCTATATGAATGTTATTTGTTCATATTGTATGATTCCTTGATCACGTACATAGTTTCATATCAAATAGACTCTGTTATTCTTGTCTTCGTTGGCTTGTATTTATTTTGCAGATATGTCTCCATAGGCCTCACGACAGAGTTTGGATTGCATCGACGAAGTTGGATCTTCAATATTTAGAAGGTATGTCCTAGATCCATTTCTCATTTGATAATTGAATCTAAGGAAAGAGTAGTGTACTGTATTGTTTTGTTCTAGTTTCGTAGTGAAGCTAGGGGGATTGATTTGTGTCCACACTTAACAATTAGCCTGATAATAGCATGACCTCCCGGTCTAGGATTGATTTACACAAGAGCCGAAGTGGCTCTTAGGTTCCCACTGAACCCTTAGAACTATTTACCACATGCCTTTTCTCCTTTAACTACACAAAAATTCATATTTGTGAGGGTCTTTTTACTCCAGCAAAGTCTTCACATGACCTTGGGCCAAAACATGGGGCTTAAAATTGTGAAAGTGGTAATTTCAACACTCTGAAGCTTTGGGCTTCTAGCTCCTAAACACCACTAAACTCCCAAATCACCAAACATTGAAGTGACAGAGGGAAAAGATCCATGATCCACATGTACCTGATAATAAATGACCTGGATTGACTTCAGGTTTCAGGACTTAAGGAATTTTCACACCTGATTTTTTTTTACACGTGATCCTCTAGATAGTTGGACTCCCAAATATGTGATAATCTATGGACACGTGTCCCTGATAGCCGACGGTCTAGATTTACTCCGGGTTCCAAGAATTTAGGGCTTTTGTCTCCTCCACAAAACACACCTAAAAACTGTCGAAGTAATGAAGTATGAAGGACTTAAGAGTTATCTTCCACGCTTCTTACCTAGATCTAATGGTTGTGCAGGGTTCTAACTTCCCCTAAAAAAATATCCTCCATCCACCTTGGAACAAAGAGATTTCTCTTCCTCAAGCATCTTTCTCTTGAAGGACTTAGATTCTGGCATACACCTTGCACATACCTCCTGATATTTTATCTTGAAAATACTCGAACCTTTGCACACACTTTGCGCTTCGCTTACATTCTAGCACTTAGATTGTTTTCGCATTTTGCACTCCTTGTATAGGCTTTGCGCACTCTTGTGTTATCTCTCCTCTTGATCTTTGTTGGCCCTTGACCAAGTTTTGGGAGATCCTTGGTCAATTTTGGCCTATTTTGGGACTTCGACAGCCTATTGAAGACGAAGTGCAAGACAAAGAGGAGATTGAAATATCTCGGCCCATTTTTAGGGATTTTTGGGTTTTTGGGATCATGTAATGGGTATGGGAATGTCGGCCCATGGGTTTACCCATGCTTAGGCCTATTTTGTAATATATATATAGAAGACTAGGCGATGTAATGAAGAGAATTCGTAAGGAATGGCTAAGTGCCAGAGTTGGATATGTGTGATCAAGATTGTAAGTGCTTGGGTGCATACTGTGTGAAACTTGCAGATCTAAGTGAAAGTCATTGTAAGAGACTATAGAAGGCCGTGTTCTTAGATATACTCAGGGAAGGAGGGTCTACCGAGCTACGCATATCTCCTGTCCTTTGCGGAGTAGGGGTTTTGAGGCTTTGTGCATGTAACCTATTGAAGAAGCCAATAAAGAAGACAAAGAGTTGGTGGACGTAGCCCCAGGGTGGGGGTGAACCACATATATGCTGTGTTGCTTTGCTTTGTGTAATGTGTTGATGTGCTTAATGCTTTTCTATAGATAGATATATCTATTGATGCTTTGTGCTTAATGATGTATATGGATGTTAGATATGACTTATATACATATGCTCAGTGCCTGGAATTGTTAGGATCTGATATGTCATGCTAAGTGTTGTTAGATGCTAGATCTGGTTGAATACTTTGATGCTCTGTAATTAGGGTTTAACTGCGTTGTAAGTAAAAACTAGATATTGATGAATGTTAATTGCTGAGTGCTCTGTTAAGTGTTAGAATCATAGATCTATGTCCCTGCTAAGGTTGCAAACACTAGAGTCCTGCAACCACCCCTACCTTTACCTCAGGTGAGACTTCATCTGCTTCGCAGGTGTTGCCGAAAGGGCCGGTAGTTAGGGTTTTTTTGGTGTGATCTTGAGTGTTGAACCCTGGGTCTGCCCCTGTGCCAACAAGATTCTTCAACACTTACCAAAGTCTTGACTCTGTGCATGCTTTGCAATGACCTCCCCTTTGATATTTTATACTCCAATGAGTATAGGCACACTCCTTGTGATGACTCTGCGTAAAATTACATAATCTCTCCTAAGATATTCAAACCTATAACGGTTTAGCCTACACACTCCTTGCGTGGGAACTGTGCACTCCTTGCACCGAGATTTCTGAAGAGAAACAATTGAAACTTAAATAAACATTAAGGATTCATTCAACAAGCATTTAGATGCATAGACACATAAAACACAGAGACAAATAAAACAACATTTACCCAGTTACTAAATGACAAGAATGCTCATAAATTTGAAGGAAATTATCTTATTCTATACTCCTTCAACAAATGTTTACAAGGAGTTCAAGAACTCTCAACAACTTTCATCTTCCGCTTTCAACAATTTCCAACAACTTATTTTGGGCATATATTACATTGATTTATACATGAGGGGGATTCTCGATCCTTCCCTCTAGACTATTCTAGTGATTTCATATCACAATTAAAAACATCCTACTACTAGTCTTATTAAAATAACCGAATAATTACACTTTCTATATGAGTTGGTGCTCAAAATGTGTACAATCCTATAGGGATTAAAAGAAAATAAATCCACTGGAGCACATATAATGGATCTAGCTTCGAAATCTCATGGGATCTTTAATTACAATGCTTTCAAAATTTTAAGTGACACACCCTCCTTGGAATCCAAACCAGTTAAGTGTGTTGCGCTATATGATGAGTTGTCTTCCACCTTGCCACATTAAATGACAACGGTGATGCTCTTGCATCACAATCCTTTGGAAAAAATATTCATGGACTCCTATCCATGAGCTCCTCCACTATCTTTCCATGCTTCTGGATATCGGTTTCAGTTATCCAACTGACATATTCTGCTGGATGATTCTCCCATTTAAATTTATAGTAAACTTTCCTCCTATTTTTTTTTTCAATTCTTTGATCCAAAATATTTTCTATCTGCGGCTTCTCTACTATGGGCATTTGTCGCTTCCAATGGATATCTTCTTGATCATCTATACCTTCCTTGTCATCCATTTTTTAATGGTATAAGTCTGCTACATTAAATATTGGTGAAATTCCAATGTCTTCTGGCAGTTCAATCTCATAAGCATTTGTAGCAAGTTTTCTGAGGATTTTACAAGGTCCTATATTCTTCATATTTAACTTATTATATTTCCCTCTTGTAAATATTTCCTTCCTCAAGTGTGCCAAGACTTAATCTCTGATCTCAAAATGCCCTTCTTTTCTTCTCTATTCTATTCCGTTCTTGTATCTCTGGCTGTTATCATGTAACTGTCTTTTGATTTGGTCATGCAACTTTTGCTTCCTTGCAACAAAATACTCTGCTCTTGCACTTCGTAATTCAGTCTGTGCAAAATATATTAATTATGAAATTCCTCTTGGATGCATTCCATATACTATTTATAATGGACTCTTACCAGTACTCCTATTTGGTGAGTCGTTATATGCAAACTTTGATTGAGGTAAAACTTGATCCCATTGACTGCTATGTTCAGTTACCAAAATCCTTAGCAGATTCCCTAAGCTTCTATTCACTACCTCAGTCCATCCATCTGTTTGAGGGTGATATGATGAAATAAAAGAAAAAATTGTTCCCAAATTCTTCCACAAAGTCCTCCAAAAATGTCCCACAAATTTTGTATCTTTGTCTGAGACTATACTCCTGGGTAACCCATGCAATCTCACAATCTCCTTGAAAAAAAGATTCACTATGTGGGTAACAACACTGGTTTTGTGACATGGTATAAAATGTGTCATTTTTGAAAATATGTCAGCCACCACAAAGATTGAATCATTTCCCTTCTGGTTTCTTGGCAATGCCAGAACAAAATCCATACTTACAACATCCAACGACCTATCTGGAATAGGTAATGGTTGGTATAATCTTGTGTTCTATTGCTTTCCTTTAGCATACGGGAAAATTATGCATCTTTCCATGAACTACTTCACATTATACCTCATTCCTGGTCATTAGTATGAAGAACTCAATTGCACATACGTTTTATCATGGCCAAAGTGTCCAGCCATTCCTCCATTATGTTTCTCCTTTAACAAATTGTCCCTCAGTGAGCATCTTGGGACACACAATCAAATTCCTTTGAATAATAGTCCTTATTGGATCATATACTCCATCCATTTATTTCTATCCCTCAACAAAGGATTTTCACATGCATCGTAAGCTTCCTTGAAATTTGGGTCTTCCTGGTACATCTCCTTGAGGTGTTCAAATCCAAAAGTCTCCACTTGGAATCCTTCAAGATTAAACATCTCTTGCTCAAAGCATCTGCAGCTTTTTTAGCATTCCCATTAATATGCTTAGTGAAAAAATTAAAATTCAGCATGAATTCTACCCATTTGGCATGTCTCTAGTTCAATTTCTCTTGTATGGTTATGAACTGCAAAGCATGATTGTCAATATACAAAATAAACTCCTTTGGCATAAGATAATGTCTCCACTTTTTCAAAGATTGAATTATAGCATAAAATTCCTTGTCATATGTTGAATATGTCTTCTTAGCATCATTCAACTTCTCACTGAAATAAGAAACATGCTTATCCTCTTGACTTAAAACTGCACCAATGGCTACTCCACTTGCATCACATTTGACCTGGAAGGTCTTCTTAAAATCTAGCAAAACCAAAATAGGTTGTTTTGTTATCTTTTCTTTCAACACTCTAAATCCTTTCTCGGCTTCCTTTTTCCAGTCAAAGGAGCCACACTCCTTCTTTATAGTATCTAGTATGGGTGCACAAATACTACTGAAATTATTAATGAAATTTCTGTAAAAACTCGCTAACCCATGAAAACTTCTTACTTCAAACACACTTCTTGGAGAAGGAAACTCTTTTACAGACCTCACCTTTTCTGGGTCCATCTTCAATTCATTTGAAGATATTACAAATCCCAAGTACACAAGTTTTGTCTTCATAAAAGAATATTTTTTAAAATTCACCAACAACTTTTCTTGCTACAACCTTCTCAACACCATATTCAAATGTATTAAATTCTCATCTTCAGTCTTACTGAAAACTAGAATATCATCTAAATAAACAATCACAAACTTCCCAATAAAATATTTGAGAAATTCATTAATTAACCTCATGAACGTACTTGGAGCATTCATTAAGCCAAATGACATAACAAGACACTCATACTATCCTTCATTTGTTTTGAATGATGTTTTCCATTCATCTCCCTCTCTCATTCTTATCTGATGATAACTGCTCTTCAAGTCTATTTTGGAAAAATAACTAGCTTCACTCAAACAATCCATTAAATCATCCATTACAGGAAAAGGAAATCTATACATGATGGTTATATTGTTGATGGATCTAGAATCTATGCACATTCTCCAAACTCCATCCTTCTTTGGACTCAACATAGTTGGTACTGCACACAAACTCAAGATTTCTCTGATCAAACCCTTATTCAACAACTCTTGGACCTGATCCTTGACCTCTTCATTCTCCCGAGGGGTCAATCTGTATGTTGTTTTTTTTGGTAAACTTGCTCCCAGAATATGGTCAGTATGGTGACTGATACTCCCGATGGGTGGTAAAGTATGAGGTAACTCATCCACCACAATTTCAACAAACTCATCCAATAACTCCTGAACTTTTACAGGAAAATTATTCATAGAATTTCTTGTAAGGATGACTCTCGACTTACCTATAAAAACAAACTACATTTCATGGTCTTTCTTGACTTCTTTCAAGAGAGCCTTCCCACTCATGAGAAGTATACTAGGACTAGCCTCCTCTTTGACTCCTTTATCTTCTATTGGCAACAACATATACTTACAAGCATTTTTCTCAAGGGTATAATTATTCTTCCTCCCATCATGTATGATATTCCTGTCATATTTCCATGGTATTCCCAACAAAACATAACAAACATCCATGGGTATGACATCACATAAAACTTCATCCCTATAACCACCTATTTTAAGCTCAACTTTACACTGTCTATTTACCATGACATGATGTCTTTTCTGCAACCATGACACCTTGTACAGACTTGGATGTTCTTTCATCTCCAAATTGATATTTTCCACCATCTCTGTGGATACCAAGTTGTCAGTACTTCCACTGTCTATGATCACTTTGCATACTCTGTCTCTGGTTTTGCAAGCAGTTCTAAACAAATTGTTTCTATGAACTATTTCTTGTACCTCTTTCTCTGGCTTTATGAGAGATTTCCTCATCATGAGGGATATTCCTTATTCAACTACTTCTTCTTTCATCTCTGTATCCACATTCCTCTGTTGTGCCTCAGAAATCTAAGCTTCTTTAACTCTTGCAGTCTTCCTTTCAGGACATTCCCAAGACATGTGCCTTGTTTTCCCACAAGCATAAAATTTCACTTCTCCTCCTCTGCCTCTTCCTCTACCTCTTGGAAAATTATTTCTTCCTCTAGAGTATCCTCCTCTAAAACTTCCTCCTCTTTATATCTGACTGTAATCCCCTCCAACGTCTCCCCTGAATTTCTTGAACTTTTCTTTGGTGACTCCTCTTCCTCTGTTTGGACTCTTTCCTCTGCCTCTTTGACTTCACTTTCTTTTCAGTTTTTATTCTACTTTCAGGGCTACCTAATAATCATCTTCCACAGTCCTCATTTTCATCATACTAATCTCATCCTGGATTTCATACCTCAATCCATTAATATGCCTAGCAACTTTCTCTTCATCACTCTCCTTGTGTTGTTCTCTTATATTCATCTTATAAAATTCTTTAGTATACTCCTTCATCGACAAACCTTTATGTCTCATATTATGCAACCTTATGAACATATTCAATTGATAAACCTTGGGTATGAATTTAGCCTTGATCTTAACTACCATTCTATCCCAACTCTTAATCGTGGACTTACCTTTTCTCTTTCTGTCAACTTGCAACTCGTCCCACCATAAAGATGCATGTCCCTTCAATCTGGTCACTGCATGCTTTACCTTCTTCTCATCATCAATATCCTCATAGTAAAAGTACTTGTCTAAATAACTTATCCAATCAAGCAATTATTCTACATTAAAATTAGCCTCATACATTGGGACTTCCATATTTTCTCTGGTTCCCAGCTTGATAACAACTCTCAACAATTGCTTTTCTGTTGCTTGTTGTCCTACATCTTCTTTTTCTTCTTCTATACCTTCACTTTCAGCTTTGTTGACATCACCGGTCTCTTGTTCTCTCCTTTGTGATTTTCCCATGGTGTCCAACCTTGCACGAAGTGGTCTCATTTCTTCTTTCATGGATTCATTGACCATAGGTTTGTCCCTGCATCTCCTTGGCGGCATGAATATAAGTATTTATTCTCATAGATCTTATTCCCACTCTGATACCACTTGATTCCAACCCCCCTCCCCTCCTATGAGGTCTCACACGACCTCCCGATCTAGGATCGATTTACAGAGGAGCCAAGTGGCTCTCAGGTTTCCACGGAACCCTTAGAATTCTTTACCACATACCTTTTCTCCTTTAACTGCATGAAAATTCAGGGTCGCAAGGATCTTTTTACTCCAGGGGAGTATTCACATGACCTCATGCCAAAATCTGGGGCTTAAAATTTTGAAAGTGGAAATTTCGGCACTTCGGAGGTTCGAGATTCTAGCTCCTAAACACCATTAGATTCCTGAATCGCCGAATGATGAAGTGACGGAGGGAAGAGATCCATGATCCACATGTCCCTGATAATAAATGAACTGAGTTTAATTTGGGCTTCGGGACTTCGGGCCTTTTCACTCCTGAACAATTTTCACCCATGATCCTCCGAATAGTCAGACTCCCAAATACACGATAATATGTGGACATGTGTCCCTGACAGTTAATGGTCCAGATTTACTCTGGGATCTAGGACTTTGGGGCTTTTGTCTCCTCCAAAACACACACCTAAAAACTACCAGAGCAACAAAGTCTGAAGGACTTAAGGGTTATCATTCACGCTTCTTACCTAGATCCAACGGTTGTGTGGGGTTCTAACTTCCCCTGAAAAAATCTCGTCCATCCACCTTGGAAAAAAGATATTTCTCTTCCTTAAGCTTCTTTCTCTTGGAGGACTTATATTCTCATGCACACCTTGCACTTCCCTCCTGATATTTTCTCTTGAAAAGACTCGAACCTTTGCACACACCTTGCACTTCTCCTACAGTCTAGAACTTAGACTATTATTTCCTTTTGCACTCCTTGCATAGGATTTGCACACTCTTGTGATATCTCTCCTCTTGAGCTTCTTCAACACTTAACAAAGTGTTGATTCTGTGCACACTTTGCACTGACTTCCCCTATGAGATTTTATACTCCAGTGAGTATGGGTGCACTCCTTGCGCTCACTCTATGTAAACTTACATAATCTCTCCTGAGCTATTTGGACCTATAACGGTTCCACCTCCACTCTCCTTGCGTGGGCACTGTGCACTCCTTGCACTGAGATTTCATAAGAGAAATAATTGAAACTTAAATAAAAATTAAGGATTCATTCAACAAGTCATTTAGATGCACACACACATAAAACAAAAAGACAAATAACACAACATTTACCCATTTACTAAATGACAAGCATGCTCAAAAATCTAAAGGCAATTCTCTTCTTCTATATTCCTTCAAAAAATATTTACAAGGATTTCAACAACTCTCAACAACTTTCATCTTCTGCTTTCAACAATTTTCAACAACCTCTTTTGGGAATATATTACATTGATTTATACATGAGGGGGATTCTCGAGCCTTACCTCCAGACTATTCTAGTGATTTCATATCACAATTAAAAGCATTCTACTACTAGGCTTATTACAATAAATGAATAATTTCAGTTTAGATATGAGTTGGCGTTCAAAATGTGTACAATCCTACAGGCATTAAAAGAAAATACAATCCCCTGGAGCACATACAATGGTTGTAGCTTCGAGATCTGATGGGATCTTTAATTACAATGCGTCCAAAATTTAAAGTGGCATTCCCTCCTTGGAATCCAAACCAGTTAAGTGAGTTGCATTGGATGTTGAGTCATCTTCCAATTTGCATCATTAAATGATGACGGTGATGCTCCTACATCAAAAAGCTAGAAGCATGTAGCCAAGGCACACCCAGGAGGCAAGTGCGCATAAGGAGGAAAGAGTGTGGAAGGAAGACAACACATAGACAGAAGAATAAAGATGACAATGGATAAAGAAAGAGAGTGAGAGAATAAAGAATGGCAGAAGGATGAGAGCTCGACATTCCAGAAATACAAGAACAATAGAAAAACATCATGTAGATTGAAAAGCAGAAGAAAACAACCAAACAACTAATTAACTGTACTGGACATGCATTGTAATGGGGTATTTTTGGGATGAGAAGATTAGGGTTTTATCCCTAGATGGTTGTATAAATATGTAACGGGTTGGGATATTAGGGGTTCCATTCCATCTTGAGATATAGTCTATGAGATGCATTGAGGGGTTCCTCATTGTTCCGTGAAGGATGGGGTTCCTGGTGTAGTTGGTTCTTGAATGTAACAATATGTGATGAGAACAATGAATAAAGGAATGCCAAATATATGATACTGAATCATGTGTTGTCTGTATTTTATATGTTTTTCTTATGGATTATGGATGGTTGCATACTATATTAGTTTTACCTCATGTTGAATATTTGCGTAATAATAATAAATGTTACAACAATAAAGTATAGATGAATCTAGAATATACTGATTATAGGAATCAAAATCATAAGTAAGTTAATACTAAATGAGAATTGAGTTATGTGCACTAACCGAATAAGAAATAATGAACCAAATGATTTCCTCCCATTCCATCAATACTGCAGAACTCTAGCTCTCGTAGTCCCAATAGATACCTCAGGTGAGACTTCATATGCGCAAGTAGGTGATGTTGAAAGGGCCCGTGTATGGTGGGTTTTGTTGGTAAAATATAACTCGAACCTAGGGTCTTACAACCTGTACATAGCTCCAACAAATGGTTCCATTGTCAAGACTGAGAATTTGTGATTAAGGGGATGTTTTGGAGGCTGACTAAGAAGGAGATATTAGAGTGGTTGGAAAGAAAGGAACATGAGTTTTCACAACAAGAGAAAATGAATCCTTGGATGAGTGACAAGCAATGGATGCAAAGGTATGTGTTCATAGATATGCATGAAATTTTCTTTGTATAATTTCCAATTATTCTGACCGAGTGGCTAGAAAGGTTAGTGGAGAAAATTGGAAGATACAGGGTTGTAGTTCCGAGGAATTGGATTCTTGAATTCATAAGACAACTGAATTCTGTAATTAACCCAACTACTTGAGTAGTTGAATTTTGGTTAGATAACATATTAGGAGGTTATGTTACATAATTTGCAGTAGATTGCATTCAATCATACAGTGTTGCAGAAAGGGACTTTTTCAAAGGGCTGTGTGGGAGGTTCTTAGAATCACTAGGTACGTGGATAAAGATGCTATTGTGTGAAAATCACGTGATGATAATGGAATCAGATGACTAAATGGGTTCGTGCACATAGGGACAACAAGGGATGAAAAGAGGGTAGTTTGAGTAAAAGAGATAATGAAGGAAGCGATGAAGAGGGAAAGAAGGGACTGAGGATGCAAGAAGAGGGTATACCAGAGGAAGAATACGAGTTTGGAGAGTTGCGCAGAGGAAGGAGGTACATGAGGCAAAATATTGGGGTTGGGAAAGGAGAGTCGCACAATGAGCCAGAGGGGAGAGAACCTTGCACACTAGTATGAATTGTGGAGATACCATATATAGGAGGAGAAGAAGAGGATTTCCAGTCCAGTCCAGTAATAAAAAATTCGTTAAGTCTTACTCAGACTGAGTCCTGTGTACTACCCTGTGTGCATCACTACAATTTGAGATAACAATTGAAGACTTGTCAAAATCCATCATAGTTAGCCGAGGAGGATAGAGTATTAGTAGTCAGAATAGTGGAAGTAGTGTGCATAGTCAGAGTTAGAATCAGAGTCAACCGACATCACCAAGAGGAGGGACTACACAAAGCAACATGGAAGGAGTAGATAATAATCTTATACTTCCTGAGTTCCAGGGAGTGGGGTCAGAGGATCTAGAACAACATCTGTTCTTTTGTGAAACAATTTGGGTCACTAAGAATGTACAAGATGAGGCTGTGAAGATTGTGCAGTTAGCGACAACATTTATAGGTCATGTGCTATTATGGTATATGAAGTTGCAGAGTATCACGCCTACAAAAAAGGCCAGAAATTTGGTAGAAATAAAGAAAGATCCATTGAAGGAGTTCAAAAATACAAATTCAGAGTCATAGTACATCACATAACTAAAGGATATTAAATAGGTACAAACATAGTCGGTATGGGATTTTGATCAACGATTTAAGGATGTGATGGCTAGAATGAATTTCCAGATCCTAGATCAACAACATCAATAATGGTTTATTGTAGGGATTATACCACACATTCGCAGGACATTGATTCAACAAAGGGTTATCTATGGTAGGAGATAGTGGAGGAATGACACAAGTTCAGATGAATTTGGTTGCTTTGATGATTCAACTGTCCGAGCTTACAAAAGGGAAGGAGAAACAATAACAAGTTTGGTGTAACAAGTGTAGAACTGAAGGCCATCATAAGGATGAATGCCCAAAATTCACACAGTATTTGGTAGTTGGAGAACCAAATCCGTTACCAGGGGGGATATTGTGAGATATGTAAGAAATGGGGCCATCCTCCCACTGAGTGTCCATTACTACAAAAGTATTAGAGTACACCAAGAAACTTGTTTTGCAAGTTCGTGGGACATGGAGAGATGGATTTATGCATGTTTGACTTAATGATGGAGTGCACATTAGATATGTATAGGATTTAGGAGGAAAATAATGAAACAGAAGGGGGTGGTCCACAATATAACAATCAAAGAGGTTTCAATCAAGGGAACAAAGGAAATTTTGGTAGAGGTCGAGGAAGAGGACCAATAATATGTTATAAATGTAATCAACTGGGACACTTGGCTCACGATTGCCCGAATCTGTGTACAAAATGCACATACTGCAGAGCATTGGATCATAGAATGGAATATTTTCCTCAACTAGTTGAGAAATGGCAGGCCAAAGGTAACTATAACCATAATCAAAATCAGGATGTGTAGAAGATATCATCTGAAAAATGGAATGAGGGACCAAGAATAACATTTGTTACACGCGGAGGAGCTAGAACAAGGGATGATATAATGAATAAAGGAAAGAATACTAAGCAATGGGTAAGGAAGTCAGCAGGGCCTATGCAAACTTTTGATCCTTAACAAGAAAGGGAGACATTTGAGAATGTGCATTTTCACAGTTTGACATATTGTAGAAGAAATTTTTGGATAAACAATGTGTATTGGTTTTCGAAACATCCAATGTTTCGAGTGGATAGTCCGCCCATCATCAGTGACAACATAAAGATTTTTGTTGTCCTTGATGATGGGTGGAGTGTCCACTCGAAACATTGGACGTTTTGAAAACCAGTACACAGTGCTTATCCATAAATTTCTTCTACAAAAGGGAGACATATCAGAAAGTGAGAAAATAAATACTTGGATAGGATTGGGGAGCATTAACATCATCAACACCTCGTATAGAAGATCACGTTGTTCCAAAGACGTTAACATGAATTTTCAAGAAGTTGTGTAGAGATAATGAAGGATGCAATTGCACTGAGTACATTGTATGAAATGATTGATCACTACACATGAGGAAGGGAAACTCCTATCCCACAAAGGATGGTAAATTAGGTATTGTGCAGGAAGAGAACCAATGAAGAATTTAGATTCAGTGCCCATAGTGGGGAGTATGATGTGGATAATGTCATCTTGGACTTAGGATCCAAGGTGAATGTTTTACCAAAGAAGACATGGGAGATGATGGGAAAACCCAAGTTAGTATGGTCTCTTGTTCAGTTAAGGCTTGAAAATCAACACAAAATAGTCTCGATTGATTGTTTGACAGGAGCACCTGTGAACATAGATGGGGTGCACAACATGGTAGAGTTTGAAGTTATTGAGATCGTGGACGACAATCAACCATATACATCACCGATGGGAATGGAATGGGATTTTAATAACCAAAGAATCATTAACTTGAAAAGGATGTAGATGATATTTGAGGTTGGATATTTGAAAGCTACTGCACCCTTGGACCCATCAGAAGGAAAGATATACATATAGCTAGCAAGAGGGAACAACATTGAAAATTTATATAACCTGGATGTGAAGATGGAGGATTATTTCAACTTGATAA
>ML816609.1:6918-25652 GCA_009831015.1 Picea engelmannii
CGTCATCTTCTACTTTGGGTACCAGGACTACTGGGTTAAAGAAGGGGTGTTGGACATGTGGGGAGCCACACTACCAGCGTGACTGTCCTGTTGAGAGGACCAAAGTTTCTGGATCAGCCGGACCCACTACCATGGGAGATATGGGCAAGGCTCATCAGATTCATGCGGTGGTGAATAACCTCCAGGCATAGCACCAGTCGAATGTGCTCAAGACGACAGGTATTGTCGCTTACCAGACCCTTAGCATTTTGATAGACCCAGGTGCTACTGAGAGTTTCATTTCTGGTGCAGCACTAAAAAGGATTAAGGTAAAGGTAGTCGAACAGGATGAGTTTAGCTTCGTAGAGATGGATTCAGGAGCCAAACAGAAGGTTGGAGGAAAGGTTACGGGCTGTGCCCTTAACCTAGAAGAGTTTGTCATGAGGGTCAACTTGTACATCACGATATTAGGATCTTATGACATCGTGATTGGTATGGATTGGATGGAATCACATGAGGCGATACTCAACTATAAGATGAAATGGTTGAGCTTGGTCGATGATGAAGGATAGAGACGTGTGATTGTAGGATAGAACTAGGGGGTATCCCTGAGGTTCGTCTCTTCCTTATAGTTACGGAAGAGTATACGCAAGGGGTGAAAGATATATGCGATCCTTGTGCTAAACGAAAAGGGAGTAGTGAAAGGTCTAGAACACCTTCCAATGGTGAAGGAGTTTGCGGATGTATTTCCAGAGGAGTTTCCTAGGATTCCGTCGGAAAGGGAATTGGAGTTTACCATAGACCTGAAACTGGGGACCGAACCGATAGCAAGAACACCTTATCGGATGTTGACCCCAGATTTGCAAGAGCTTAAAATGCAACTGAAGGAGTTGTTGGACCTGGGGTTGATATGCCCTAGTGTGCCACCATGGGGTGCACTAGTTATTTTCATACAAAATAAGGATAGATCATGGAGGCTTTGCAATAAATACTGTCAACTGAACAAGGATATGATCAAGAATCAATATCCCTTACCAATAATTGATGATTTGTTCAATCAAATGAAGGGTGCGATGGTGTTCTCCAAGATTGATTTGCGATCAGGGTATCACCAGTTACGGATCAAGGAGGATGACGTCCCTAAGACCACTTTTAAGACGAGATTTGGACATTACGAGTTCATTGTTTTACCGTTTGGACTGACAAACACCCCAGGGGTATTCATGAGTTTGATGAATGGGGTGTTCCGCGAGTACTTGGACAAGTTCATCCAAGTATTAATTGACGATATCTTGATCTACTCTCAAATGAGGGAGGAGCATGACAAGCACATGCGCTTGGTGCTATAGTGTCTACGAGAGTACAAATTGTATGGGAAGTTGTTCAAATACTCATTTTATCAATCGAGGATTCACTACTTAGGGAGTGTCATCTTTGACAAAGGTATCACTGTGGATACAGCCAAGGTTGAGGCTATTATGGAATGGTCTACGCAGACGAATGTCACAGAAGTGCACAGTTTTATGGGTTTAGCAAGATACTGTCGACGGTTTGTCGAGGGATTTTCGAAGATAGCAAATCCGATCATGGAACTGTAGAAGAAAAACAAGAAGTTTGTTTGGACCAAGAAATGTGCGGAAGAATTTCAAAGGCTTAAAGATTTGTTGACCACAACACTGATACTAAAGGTCCCTGACATGGATGCAGACTTCTTGGTATGCACTGACGCATCCAAGGAAGGTTTAGGCAGAGTCTTGATGCAAGATGGATGAGTGAATGCTTACATTTCGAGGAAACTGAGAAGGCATGAGGAGAACTACGCGATGCACGATTTAGAGTTATTAGCCATCGTATATGCCTTAAAGGTTTGGAGACACTACCTTATTGGACAAAAATTTGAATTAAGGACTGATCATTGTGGACTACAATACATTTTTACACAAAGCGACCTGAACATGTGATAACGGCATTGGTCGGAATTGCATAGCGAGTACGACTTCAAGATTACTTACATAAAGGGAACAGTGAACCGAGTAGCTGATGCTTTGAGTCGGAGACCAGGCACCTTCTTGGTGTTGCCTCTTCAGACGAACTAACTTGAGAAAATTCTCACTTTACAGTGTGAAAACAAATGGTACATAGAGGTCGAGGGTTTTTTCGGACAAAACACAATGATGGTACCACGATATGAGGGATTTTCTTTTGATAGCAATGGGCTATTGAGGTTTAGAGGTCGGATTTATGTACCACCAAATGACGAGTTGAGGATGTTGATCCTGAGAGAGGCTCATAGAGAAGTTTACATGCCTCACCTAGGAGTCATGAAGATGAGGGCAGACCTTAAACCCTTATTCTTCTGGAAGGGAATGAAGGCCGACATAGTCAACTTTGTGGCTAGATGTCTAAAGTGTCAGTAGGTAAAGGATGAACATAGACACCTGACATGATTACTTCAACCACATGCCATTCCAGAATCGAAATGGGAAGTTATTTCGATGGATTTTATTGTTGGACTCCCACTAACAGCAAGGAGACACGACTCGATTTTTGTAGTAGTAGACACTCTAACGAAGAGTGATCACTTTATTCCTGTGTGTACGACATATCAGGCACCTGACATAGCGATATTTTTCATCAGTGAGATTGTGAGGCTGCATGGTGTGCCTAAGAATATTATATCCGATCGAGAATCAGTGTTTATTGGACGATTTTGGATGAGTTTCCAAGAGGCCTTGGGAACCCAACTTAATTTTAGTACTGCGTATCACCCAGATACTGACGGACAGACTGAACGAATGAACCAAACCTTGGAAGACATGTTGCACATGTACGTGATGGACCAACAAAAGAATTAGGAGGAACTCTTGCATCTAGTAGAGTTCACTTACAACAACAGTTACCAGAGCACCATTAAGATGGCGCCTTTTGAGTTTCTTTATGGGTGACCATGTCGGATTCCCTTGAGTTGGGATCGGCTTGAGGATAGGGTCCTAGTGGGACCAGAAGTGATCCAAGAAATGGAAGAGCAAATGAAAACCATACGACAAAGGATTAAAGAAGCACAGGATTGACAAAAGAGTTATGTTGATGCACATCCAGTCGACCATAGTTATGAGGTTTGTGATTGAGTCTTCTTGTGGGTTAAACCGCATAAGAGTTCTATCAAGTTTGGAAAGGGAGATAAACTCTCTCCTAGGTTCATGGGACCTTTCGAGATTGTGGAGAGAAAGGGGCTTGTGGCCTATCAACTAGCCTTGCCTGATTCTTTGAGGCTTATGCACGATGTTTTTCATGTATCTATTTTGAGACATTATATTAGTGATCCTACACATGTGATTGACATGAGTTCCTTGCAAGTGTCACATGAGGAAGCGCTCATGACTGAGTTGATCCGCATCTTAGATCATTGCATCCAACAGTTACGACGTCGAATGGTATATTAGGTCAAGGTCTAGTGGGACAGTTATAGTCCTCACTCGGTGACCTGGGAGGACGCATATGATATGCACTAGCAGTTCCCATTTTTGTTTGATAGATAGACTTATGATACCGTGGTACTTTTATTTTGGCATTTATACTGAGAAACTTCGAGACAAATTTTATACCAAGAGGGGGTGTATGTAACATCCCACTCTGGTGCACTGAGAAAACTTATTCTTTGAGGACACTTTCTCACAAGTGATCTGAACTTTTATGATGTTAAAACATATATCCTTGATTATGATGCGTTATGATAGATGACATGATCTTTTACTGCTTTGATGTAGACAGGTGCTATTGACTCAGTTTTATTGACTGTGCGGGGTTTTGGACCTTCAGGATGCAAAGGCATTGGTGGAACCCCTTGGACTCCAGATTGAGTCAGGGAGTGTGCTGTTTGGGTTGATTTATTTACTGTGATATTTCATTGATTTGATGATATGATGTTGACATGTTCTGACACGATTGTTGATGATGCAGGATGACGATAGCTTACCGACCAGACTCACATATGGAGTAAAGGGGCCACAAATGATTTGTAGAGAGCTTGAGGGAGAGGTGTGGACAACAGCCCTGCCATAGCCTACTAGCACTCCCGCCGTGGCTTGAACTGTAGGTTAAAGATTACCTAGTTCGAGTGGATCCATGATGCCATGAGGGACGACTGTGACAGTCTCTCACGATGATTCTAAGGGGCATGCAATAAGGCGAGGGCCTTATTCCTTAGAGCCCTTAGTATCCCACAAGTTCACCTGGTGAAGTGTTGAATCTAGGGGTTATAGATATCTACCAATCAGTCAAGTTGGCTAGTGGCACCCTTGGAGCACGTGGTGCATCCTGAAGGGCACGTCGCGCGAAAGAAACACAAGTTGGAAAGTGGCACCCTTGGAGCACGTGGTGAATCTTGAAGGGAACGTCGTGCAAAAGAAACACAAGTTGGTGAGTGGCACCCTTGCAACACGTGGTGCATCCTGAAGGGCACGTCACGCAAAAGAAACATAAGTTGGCGAGTGGCACCCTTGGAGCACGTGGTGCGTCCTGAAGGGCACGTCACGTTGATGTTGATGAAGGAACAAAACTAGATGGCTCTAAGACATTTAACACTTTAAGAAATTCTTAAGCTACTTCCCTAATTAAATGTTGCCCAGTTCAGAATCTAAGTCCTAAGTCTAAATCTTCTCGGGGTAAAATTTTTTCTAACCTTAAGAACAGACCCTATAAAAAATATATATATATATTTAAACAAAAAAAACAAAAAAAACCACTTAGGCTATAGTTTTTGTCCTCATAAATTTTGTAGGGTAAAATAAAGAGAATAAGAAATTAATTCAAATCCGTGGCTGTAAATTTGAAAAGAAAGATTTAATTAGTTAACTTGTGGAAATGTAAAAAGAATTTTAAATTAATCATAAAAGGAAGGAGTAAATAGCGCAACTACCTTTTTGACTCAAATAAAAAGGGGAAAGATGGGGATAAATAAATTTAGGAAACTTAGGAATGGGGGAAACATAATTAAGGAAAGATTTGAACTTATGCTAAAAAGCGAGGTCAACATAGTAAGGAATCTGCAATTAAAAACCTTTTAAAAATGAACTAATTTAGCAACTTCATTTTAGGGAAAGTATTTAAAACATGTAAGGGGATCTAGGAACACCTAGGAGGAAATTTTGGAGCAACTCTAGGTGGGTGAGGGAAATGAGTAAATTAATAATTTAAAGAAAATAATTACTTGAGGAAAGAGGGGGATGGATGACACTTGTGCAAAGGAGAATATTTAGTATATTTTTATTAAAAATTAATTAAAATGTGATTTAGGGAAAGGATGAGGTTGGAAAAACTCTATAAAAGAAAGGGAAGATGAGGAAGAAAGGGATCGACTGTTAGCGTAACATTACGCTGCTGGGTTTGTGTCTTGACTGATTGCTTCTAGAGAGTTGGGATTTTCCAGCTCGGATATGAGTATTAGCTCAGCCTTGCGAGGAGAGCTGGCAAGCTAGATATACCATCTAGATAGTGTGTGGCCCCTTTGCATCTCGGGGGGCTAAGGGGGAAGAAGAGTACCCCTAGCGTTCTGCTAGGAGGTACTGGTGAGGTCTCTACGATTAGTGAGTAGGAGTGGCACAGAGCACGGGACGCGGCACCAAGCGTGGGACGTCATCCAAACCGAGCGAAAGGGCACATGTATGCTTTTCATATTTTTATGGTAGAATGTGTTAGGATTCATGTGGATCTGTTTATTAATGGAAGGGTAGAATGACTTGTTTTTATCATTGTATTCTGGCCATGGGATAACTCAATGGGTTCTTGTCTGAGTTTGTTATCATTGTATTCTGGCAATAAAAAGAAATTTATTACAGGTGTGCATTGCAACAATATTCTGAAATTTAAATAATAAAAAGGGGTTTTTGATTCCAGTCTGCCTTTATACTTGTGTCCGGGGGTTGAAAAACGTTGGGCTCCCACTGTTTTCACTGGTGTAAACATTCACCATGAACTTTATGATTGTGCGTTGATGGCCCTCCCCTTCTTTTTTTCTTACATATATAAATTGCTAACTGTGTTGGTTTTCCTCCACTTGGTAGTTGCGATTGTCAATAACCCTTCCTCGGTGTTTTGTTATTATATGATTCCCAGTTTTCCTAGGAAGGGTGTTATTATTTTTTGCAGACGTTGTATCGCTGTAGGCATCAGATGAATGTGGTCGTTTTTATATTTTTGTGGGCATTTCATCTTCTATTACTGTGGGCATTTCGTCTTTGTGGGTATTTTTTTTTTTGTAAATTACTGTCATTTTGTTTTTGTAAATTACTGGAATTTCGTTTTTGGGCATTTCGTCTTCTATTACTGTGGGCATTTCATTTTTGTAAATTACTATCATTTAATTTTTGTAAATTACTGGCATTTCATTTTTGTGGGCATTTCATCTTCTATTACTGTGGGCATTTCTTTTTTGTGGGCATTTCGTTTTATAAATTACTGTCATTTCATTTTTGTAAATTACTGGCATTTCGTTTTTGTGGGCATTTCATCTTCTATTACTGTGGGCATTTTTTTTTTGTAATGATTACTGTCAAATCATTCTGGAATATGTGTTATGGAAACTTGTTTTATATGGTTACTGTAATTTCATTTTGGCAATTGTGATCCTTGCTACATGGCCAGTGTTTTTCAATTGCACTTTAAAACTACAAGGATGGTGAAGGTGGCCCAGGACTGTATTGACCTTTGACTGTGTTGCTGCTGGGTTGCCATGATTCCCTCTTAATAAATGTCTGCATTGTTGTTTCTTAAGACTAGATCTTATACCACAGTAAATTCTAGGGAACAACATTGTAATCAAGATGAAATTTCATGTTTAAGAAAGTCGTTCAAAAATATTTAATGTTGATTGGGTTTATGTGATACAATAGAGTTCCTAAAGAGGAATGTTCAAGCTATGATGTTTCAAACTTATGTAAGACACTCATCCAAATTTCAACGTGTTAATAACCATCAAACAATATTATAGCGAGTATGAATCATTAATTTTTACGCAGGTTGTCTAAAGTTTCAGAGCATAAATTTCATGCTTGAGATGGATTAGATCACTACTATTGCAAATGCTTTAAGAAAGTTGTACCAAAGTGTATTAAACCAGTGATCAAACCTTTAAACCATGAATTCCATAAATCAGAAACAGATCTGAACTATAAGATTTATTAGCATTCACAAGAATATATTCAATCCATTTGCTATTAGATCAACAAATTACGATATTAGATCAATTGAGTTATTGATGAGTTTCAGTGCCTTGAAAACAATCATTAAAATTTCAAACATTGAACTGTTAATCTCTTTCTATTATCTCTTGGATGCATTAAGTATGATTAAACATGGATTTAGCAAAACGTTGGAGATCCAAAGTATTACAGCTCACGTTCAATGTGTTTCTAGTATTTATGTGAAACAAAATAGATTTATATTTGAAATTAATTTGTCCTTTACGCATGTTTAAGTCTATTTGTTACACCCATTTAGATCTTAGTTAAAATAAGTCAATTTCAAAGATACTCATGCATGACGGTGATTTGTTGGGTAATGAGTTTTATTACTCGTATATTTTGATATTTTTCCCTTCTGCGTTTTGCTTGATTTATGCGTGTTGAGGTATCTTCTTCAGGTGATTGGGCCATATCAGTAGTTTCCAATTGATGGCCTCCGAGTTAACTGATGTTATGATAATTGCCCTTGATCATTGCCTAAATTAAATTCGTTTCCTTAATTTTTGTCGTTTGGTGTTGCCTGTTGTTAGCCACCGAATAATGTTATGTGGCCAGTGGAGTACGTCTGTTGTTGTGGAACTGAATGACTTCAGTTTTATTTAAATGCCTTCTATGTTGTATAGAAGAGAAAAGTTTTAATGCCCCCTTTTTATTTATTGAATAATCATATTATAGTTGTTGTGTATGTCAAGGAATAATAGTATTAAATGCTTTACTGTTATGAAATTTTAAATGTCATTGATGATAATGTTACTGCTAGTAAGTAGGGTAGCTCTAAAACCAAGACCTTATCATCATGGTTGTTAAGGTAGAGTGATGTTTATGTTATTCCATTTATTCATAGTAATGTTATTGAGTATTTGGTTATCATTGAGGTATTGATTAAGATAGTTTTTATAGATAACATAGGGGTAAAGAGTTGGTCCTTATTTAGTTGTCAATATATAAAATGTAAACTCCTTATTTTTAATTGAATATTTTTGGAATGTAAAAGTGATGATATGGTTAGGTTATGGTAATGCTATCGTAGTGTGATTGTTATTCATAACAATTAAAATGTAAAATCCTTGTTATTTAGTTGAAATGTCATTTTACTACAAATAGTAATGAGATGGTTATGTCCAGGGAATGTTCTTGTAATTCCATGTGATTGATGTCTTATTAAATGTAAGGTTCTTACAATAGGAAGATTTCTATGCTAGCCTTGATAACTTATGAATGCGAGCTCCTCATTGTTTATTTGCAATGCTTTTATTTGATTGGCTTAGGGTTGGGCTATTAAATTTAGGGTTAATAAATTTGTTGATTATTTCTATGCTGACATTTAGGGTCGAGTTTATTTCAGGGCTAGTACTATAATTGGAATTGTCCAAACTCACAGTTGTATAATATCAGACTCTTCGATTTGATAAAGCTAGTTGCTCTATATATAAGTCTGTGTGTGTGATTATTTTCTGTGTAAAGAATCCAGTGCCATATCAAGACTCTCGGGCCCTTTAAAGTCAGGGTTTCCACTCTTGCGACACACCTGACAGAGATTACTAGTTTCTGCCTGAGCAGTCAGCCAGGAGCCTATCTGACATTCTCTCTCTCTGGAACAGAGAACTAAGATTAAACACCCTTCTTTCCTGTGCAAAAATAGTAAATTCTACTACTATGGATTCTTCCATCTGTGTTCATACTGTACATAACACAGTATGTCGTTCAATGCTTACAGTTATTTGTTGTGCGCTTTATGTCTATGGCCGTTCAATGCTTGCAGTTACTTGTTGTGCACCTTATGTCTTCTTAATGTGATCATCGTGGTTGCATCTTGTTAGTCATCGGGTGGCGACGTAGAGTCAAGTGTGTCTTTTTCCTTTTTACATGCGTGCATACACCTTAAACAAAAAAAAAAAATTGCACCTGTTATCAGAATTGTCGTCGTAACGAGGAGGCTGTTACAAAAATTTAACCATTAAACAACTTTGGGCCACAAAAGAAACCAAAGGAAGACATATACATAAGCACGATGGTAATGCATTGTAAACCCTCAAGTAAATAAAGAAACAGATATGAAACCTAACTTCTTTGCTACCTTGCACCAAACAAAGATTATTCACAAATACAAACAATCAAAATAGCCAAGTCTTTACTTACCTTGTATAGGGAGGAACCAGACGAGCATTCTCTTTATTCCATTGTTTACGAGGGATGAGTTGTTATCAAATCATAAACCATACAAAGAGTAGGGACAAATGTTACAGAGCAGAGGCCGATTCACATGCAACGCCGAGGCAATTTTTGTGAATACAGAACCAAAGGGAAAAGTAGTGAATAATGGTGACCTCAAAGGCCTCGCAATGGAACTAATGATTGTGGGTACACCCTGTACCATGACCATGCAATGCCTAGGAGATGGAAAGACCACATTGGGTGCGAATACCTAAGTGCCAAGATTGGGAGGTATGATATGGACCTCCCATTAATGAAATAGTGAGAGGTATAGGCCTGCAAACCAACCTATCAACCACCATTAAAAAATGAGTATCAAACCAATTTATTGCAGATTCATGTCACTAGTCAGGTAGGGTTACGAACCTTGCCAGTTATGGTTTATGCTAGTTACTCTATACACCAGGTATACGATGTGAGGGTATGCATGTTTGTAACCTTTACATTAAGAGGTAGGTATTTCATGGGAGATCATATTAGAACTATTTTAACATGTAAATAGTTGTGTGTTAAATGATAGGTGTATCATTTAAAATTAAGTATTATGTTGTAATATTATCCATATAGCAGTTACATGTTAGACGATAAGTTATGGTTAGTGTTAGTATGTTAAACAATGAATTTGTGTATAGTGTTAGTGTGTAGTATCCATGTGTTAGTGTCATACAGTAAACAATGTTTATCTATATATATATGTTGATATGGATAAAGTTTATGTTATGGTATCCATAGGCTAATTTATATATATATATATATATATATATATATATATATCGTTACGGAAAATGTTAAGATTATGGATAGACCTTATGATAGTTTATGACGATAAATTTGTTATGCATATAGTAAAAGAATAAAGATATGTCTAATAGTTTATCTCGGTGTCACAATCAAATGATGTAGAGTCAAGTAACTTAATGTTCCCCTAAACAAAAAAACAAAAATTGGGGAAATTTGGGGTATATTACAACCAGACTTTCATGCGCTAAAAATGATATTGACACTCGACTGTAGTGTGCTTCCCAAACATTGTCACTTATTCTGGAATTTGGGGTATCAACACATGACTATAGTATGCTTCCACCTGAATGTAGTGTGCTTCCCAAATTAGTTTTTCATGCTTGCTTGTATGAACACAAAGATGGACCAGGTGGCATAACAATATGTCCTAAATGTGAGAATCAGTGAAAATTGCGCCTGTACCCAAGAGCTGATAGGTGGTGGAAAATTATAGATCTTGTTGATGATAAGGTAATTCTTAGCTTGGTATCATATACGTTGTCAGTCATCTCACGAGAGATGTTGAGGAAACTTCAAAGTTTGAAGATAGACAAAAATATCTCCATGCTAGGAGTCTGATGATGAGACAAGAAAAATGTGTTCATCTGAAAATGAATCTACATGAATGAAATCCTCATCTAATCGAGGGAAGTCAGATATTAACTTTGCAAAAATTGGTGACTTCTTGGACTTTGCAGAACCAAAATCGAGATTGAATTCTTATAGAATGAAAATCCATTTATTGTACTTTCCCCCTATGATACACCTAGTAAGGACGTATCGAAATAGATTGACATTGGTAATCACAATAGTTTTTCAAAGAAATATATAGCGTCATAATCATTGGACTACGTGAACGACAACCAAGGATAGATTTTCAACATGAGAATATTTGAGTTCAAGGCCAACTAAGTTTTGACTAAGATAATGATGTGCTTATGGAGCTCATCATCCTCCTAAACCAATACCATAACAATTGTCTCTTTGGATGTGGTGACATAAAGCAAGTAATCTATATTGTATTCTACAAACTTTAGTAAAGGCATCGATACCAAGGATTTATTCAAAGTATCGAAGGATTCCTGGGCTCATCCAAACAAGATAAAAGGAGTGTCCTTATTTAAGAGATGCATGAAACCCTTATTTATATTGGCATAGTTGACTCTAAACTGTCGTAAAAATTTATCTTTCCCCTGCAAACATTGAAGTTGACAAATAATGGGCACGGGAGGAAATCGATGTATTTCTTCAACCTTTAAAAGATATACCATGATGTCATTCTCAAACACTGAAAATCCTAGAAGTCGACCTGACCTAACGTAAAATATGCATTTATGAGGGTTCAAATAGATGTGATAATGGTGAAATATTTCAAAAACTAGTCGAAGGTGTTTAGGGTGATCTACTCTCTTACAAGAGTGAGCAACAATATCGTCGAGATAGGCTTCAACTATGTTCTTGAGATCATGAAATGTGAATATCATAGCTTGGTGGAAGGTTTCTCCCACATTCTTAAGGTTAAAAGGAATATTCCAGTATGAGAAGGTATGGCAAGGACAAATAAATGTTGTCTTATGTTAGTCCTCGGTCTTAATCTAAAAATCCATCCATAAAATAAAAAACTTCACTTCTCGCACATTTGTCGAGAATCTGATTGATGAAGGTTGTCAAGAAGTTGTTTTTAGGACATGATTTATTTAGGTAATGAAAATACATGCATACGTGGATGGTTTCTTTATTTTTATTCACCAGAAAGAGATTAGCTACCCATTGAGTCCAAGGAACCGGGTAGATAAAGATAGCGTTAAGCAATTTTTCTACCTCTTCCTTAATAGTAGGGGCCTTCCTAGGATTGACAACTCTAATTCCTTGTCGAACAAGCTTATCATATCAGTAGGTTTTAATATCATGTTCGACAATTCGAGGGTCGATTCCCCACATCTCTTCATATGAACAAGCAAACACATCATGAAATTACTTGAAGAGCTCAGTGTAGATCATAATTTATTCTCGCAAACAATCCACACCGATGTATACATTTTCAACCTTTCTAGGAATAACAGAGATATCGGTCATGATAGTAGGAGAGATACTCTCCATGTTTCCTTTGGCATAAATGGTGTGCATGTCAAGTGGAACTACAAAATGACCAACTATCTCACTCAAGGTAGATCTAAAATCTACTTGTTCGATTCTAGAAAGTTTTGGGAGAAAATAAGAGAGGTGATGCATATCATCCCATGGCCTATCAAAACCATTCATGACCTCTATCATAGATTCATCTAAAGTTAAAGTCCCATCAAGGTAGTCATGTGAAAAATATTATGAGGTGGCCGATACAGGCACAAGAACAGGATCCTCCTCGTCCGTTTGCAAGGTAACAAAATCTCGATCGAAGGAAGAGTCAAGAAAAAAATAATACACTATGTCTGTTGTCGATAGTGGCATGGACATTCCAGTATGTGACTAACCTTCAAAAAACATATTCAATTAAGGTAGGGTCTAAGGATCATTAAAATACAAAGCGTGGAAAGGAACAAACCTCTTTGACGAAGTAGACCTACTGAACATGGTGTATATGTTATGAACTGGTGCCATGAAATTGAAGGTAACCATAAGGGATGAATACATTCTGACACTGATATTCTCAGTTTCTGGTTGATAATTTTTTATCATGAGGATCGACGACCCAACCAATGCATTAGTGCTAGCATATGAAAAGGAAAACTAGTCGATAGTCACGATCTTCCCATCATGAGGAAAGAAAAGAGTACGAAATATGAACGATACAATTGGAGTCATAATGTAAGTCCAATTGCACCCTAGTAACAAGTTATATTCGAGGGGTGCATCAACCACCTCAACATCCACCTCTAACATCTTCCCACCTAACTGGACCGAGAAGGTAGGAATAATATCGTGAGGGCAGAAGGAATGACCCTCGAAAGCAGTCAACATGGTCGAAGATTGAGAGAGGGTCAGAGAGCTAAGGGTTGTCCAACATACCAAGGACATCACACATGTCACTGCACCTTCATTGGCAACATTATGTTTGATGGAATAATTTGAGTAACTCACATGCATTTGGAATTCCAAATGGTAAGTAAAGCGAGGATTCACATCTGTGATGTCAAAATTGATAACTTTAAAGCCACATGGATCTATAGCTCCTATTGCAGATAACAAGGAATTCCTCTATGAAGGACACATCTAGAGTACATCCAGAGATGACATCGCACAAGGGGTTTGACCCAGGTCCTCAATAATAGAGTAGTTCTAGGAGGCTCTAGAATTAGGATTGTGGGAATAGCGCTTGAGTAATCCTTTTGGAATACAAGGTGGGGGCTCTAGTTTTTCAATTTGTAATGGTGTCTCTGGAGAATGGGGAGCTCTAGAACAATAATAGCCTATGAATAACTATAAATGCGAGACTGAGTGGCTACATTAACCTCATATTTCACCATATTGATGCATAAACAGTCACTGTCTTGCATCGGTGGGTTTTTACTTCCACTCACCACATTTCTGTCATTTGAGGATCTCAAGGCCATGTGATGATTATGTGGAAAATCATTAGTCAACACAATGGGTAGTAGAGATAAAAGCCTCGCAACTTCCACATGTTTAGGGCATAAGTGGGTAAGGTGATAGTCTGTACAAAGATTGCAGGTAAACTTCACCTTTCACCTTTATTTCTTTCCCTCGCTAGCATTATTATTCGACTTCTCATTATTACCATTGTCCTCGGGTTTATTAGTATTATTCCCACCCCTACGATTGTTACCACGTCCTTTCATTTTCTTCCCTCCTAGTTGTTGGTTACCATTCGGGTTGGTCGATGATTGCACAGAATGTACATTTGTCGACTGAGTTGGATTAGAGGAAAGAAACAAGGTTGTCCCTCCTATATACTGGTTTATAGATAGTTGTTTCAAATGGCTTGTCACCGAGTCTGAATATTTCACATTGGAAGAGCCTACAATGCCATCAACATGAGGCTTGGGATTTTTTCTAGGGTCATAGTTTGATGATGCAACCCCTTTCTCTCAGTACGGTCTACCAACCTACTCGTCTATGGATCTTCAAAATTCCTAAACTAGAATAGCTCTTCGGGTCCTCTATTGGAACCCCAAATCATTAAATCCACACGGTCCCTTTTATTGCCCAGTGCAGGCCTTGAGACATTCCTACGTGTGCTCTTCCTTTTGGCGCTTTTTTCCCTTTCTGAGAAAACACACAGTGGGTGTTGGCTCCTTCTACTAGAAAATTTTTCTCATGTGCCTTGAGCTGTAACTCAAGATTATACACCAGATGCTTCAGCTATTTGTGACCTTGGGGATTCTATGTCATGAGTCAACCTGACTTGTCTAAATCTCGAACTATGAATTTATGCTAGAGCCTAACGCATGCTAGCTTCTCCCTTAGCTTCCAACCACGTGACTCCCTCAGTATGAACTGGGTAAAAACCTCATCCAATGACTATGATCAATTCGTGAGTTCGTGCCTCGTGAGTTCTTAGAACGCTTCCCTTTGAATTCTTTGAGTCATGAATCTATAACATATGGATCTACTTCCACCTATCCTCCCGACGGACGGTTCCGGTGACCTAGGAACTTCGGGACTTCACAAATTCCACTCCCTTTTTTGCTATCTGATGGTTAAGGTGTGTGAACCTTACTTGTATCCAAAAACTATTGGTCCTTGTGCTCAGATCTGATGGCCCATATCTCATCTCCACCTACGCTCACTCTTCATTGTTTGGATGTGGATTTCAACGGTCCAGATCTCTTCTCGCGCAACTGATATAATGGTTTTTTCGCTCCTCCTCTTGAAATATGGTGTTCTTCCCAGAATTGGAATATTTTGACACCTCAAAGGTATCTGCCTTCGATCTAACTCCTACAAGCCCTGTGACTTTGGGTCTCGACTTTCGCCTTCCCTTTTTAGCTTTTGTCAATGAAACTCAACCTCAGCCCTGACACACTCCTCCGCTCCGCATGAAGATTTTCACTGTCTCTCCTGAGCTTTGGGACTTGGAATAAGCCCACTCCTTCACACTCCTTGTAATATCTCTTCTGAGCTTTCTTCTTGCCCACTCTCTAGGGGACTTGGCCCTTCTACTCCTCCAAGGGACATAAGTTCCCTCCTAGAAACTTATTCTCAGGAACTCCTCCCTGAGCTTACAGAGTGTTTAGTAACTCTGTGAGTATATTCTCCTGATACTCTTTCTCTCAGGACTCAAAACAAAGTTCCCTTTTGAACTCCTTTCACCCACTTAATGCCCACCTGACAGAGCTCTATATAATCCTCAATGATTTTGTCTCTCTGTGCCTTCCTCTTCGCAGCCTTTATGTCGAGAGTGTTCAGTAACTTTAAGTCTTCTTATTAAGTTTATGAATTCTCTAGTGCTCCCTCCTAGCACGTTCTTTCCCGAATCCAACACAAAACTTAGATGTGCACTCTTTTCACTGGCTCACAGAGTCCTCAACAATCTGTCATGCAACCCCTTGCATTAATCCATAAAGAAACCGGAATTGAAATCAGAAAACTAACAGGTAGGGAATTCTGTCTACCCCTACAAATGAAACCTAATTATACACATCTACAACATAAAATAACACACATATTCATTCAACACATGGAAACACACACACAAATAATCTCATGCAGGAAAAAATGCTCTTTTCATTAATATCAGAATGCATGTTTACAATGCGTGCAAGAGATCAGACTGCACAAAGTCTTGGATCCTCTCTTATTCTCCTCTTTTGTTCTATCTAATTTAATATTCCTAATGAAAGTCAATACAAAGATCTGTTTACAAAACGAGGCTCCTCGAGCTCTTCCCTCCATCTCACCTACTCTCATTAAGTACATTTACTTGCAATCAATGGTTGTCTAGTATAGAGAAGATCTAGATCTTATCATCCTGCACAAAGGAATCAATGTGGTCATTCCATCCTTACACATTTAATTGCATTAAATCACAATTTCAAATTTTAAAATGAGGGGGTTGGAGCCTCTCTCCTCCATTGAATGCACATTGAGATGTGTTGGCTAGTTAGCGCATTGTTGGGGTGAAGTGATTCTTCTGCATTATACTCCACTGCTATGAAAAATTCATGAGCTCATTCTCATGAGCTCTTGATCTCTGTTGTTGATGTCCACCTGGATCCCAAACTGTTCTTCGGAACTATCCATCTGATCCATTGCTTTGTTGTTTCTACATCTTCTTCCTCACTGTTTCTCTTGTAGGCTTCCTTTTGCTCAAATTCCTTTACTGACTTCAACATCAGCTTCCTGATTTCTTCTATCATTTTGTCCAGCTAATCCAATGGTTGGCTTCATATTTGAAGATTTCTTAGCTGCACTTCCTCCTCATGTTGACAAATGAGAATATCATATTGATCTCCCATGTTGTCTTCATCTCCTCTTGTGGCACTAGATGGCCACTCTGCTGCAAAATCCATATCTTTAGTTTCCTCATCACTAAGCTACTTCTCAACTTCTCCCTTTGACATAATTTCTTCTGCCAACTCTCCATGCACTAGCATATCTCCATCTTCCTCTAGCTTCTCCCCGAACTGGAATTCTAATTCATCTTTTGTTGCAGGCCTCGACACTACAGTCATCATCTGTTCTACTTCCTGGCTAGAATTTCTGAGCAATTATGTCTAATGCCCTTCTCAAAAAATATGCATGATTGTCTTCTCATGGAAGTCATCTATTGGTTCTGGATTGTTCAACCAATCCTCCAGCATATCTAAATCCTTCTCCCATGGAGTGAACATATTATCTGCATGCTCTTCTTCTTCTAGGGAAAACATCACCATCTTATCCTTCTCTTCTTCCTCTATGCCATTCCTTGTGGGCTATCCTCCTTCTGTTGTTGCATCGATAACAAAGTCTCTGGTCTCAACTGGGCTACTTGGAAAGAGTACCTCAATTCCTCCAATGATGAGAATGTATTTTTTATCCTCCTTCATTGTGATGGAAGTGTTTAACTTCTCATAATCTTCATTCATATGGTTTACAAACCCATTTCTTATCAACACTCCTCCCTGATACGAACTTTGAGCTGAGTTCATCTTCTCTCCCTTGGCCACCTATAAAATTTGGATTTCTACCCTACCCTCCTGGAAGTCTATGAGATCCTCCAATGATCTCCTTCCATTGCCCACCTGGCAACCTGAAAGTCCACTTCTTCCCTCTTGTCAGTTTCTGTTATTCTTAACTGATCTCTTCTCCTCATCATCACTGAGATTCTTCCTAGTTTTTGGCTCATAGATGTGAACCACTTCCTCTGTGTCACTTAGGATTTCAGCATGCCTCAACCACCTTCTCAACAGTTGTCGTTGTTTTAGTAGCCAAATAAATTTAACATCCATTAATTCCATAAACGGAAACAATAATTTCTACTTGATTTCAGTAACTCAATAATTCCTTATAAATTACGTGCATACGCATATAAATTTATCATAACGAATAATGATTCCATAATAGAAATAAAAAAAATAAGTAATTTAAAATACATTGGTCTGATGCTAACCCTCTACTTTTCACTTGCCTTGTTGACCTTCCTACTTCTTCTTTTCCCATCTTGAAGCCACAGACCAACTCTGCCCAAAACCGAGTTTCCACCCTGCCAACTAGGACAACTACCTAGCTCCAGGATACCATATGGATATCCTAGCCCCCGTGCCCAAAACCCCATCAAATCAGTGCCCCCTGTACTAACCCTTCCAGACTACAGAGCTCAAACTCTCCCCTCTGCAAATCCAAGAGAGAACCCCCAAAAGAAAATTCCCCGTAGAATGATAATCCTCCTTCATAAACTTCCTCCGCTCATATCCCTCCTTCACTGCCCTTTCCTCATATACTTCCTTATCTCCCCATAGTTAATTCCCCTTATCCTTTTATTTATTATTTTTTCCTTTTGTAATTAATATCTTATCCCTTTATGTTCAATGTCTTATCCCTTTCCGTGTACGTAAGTCTTTAACAAATTAAACTTATAATTTATTAACCCTATTAATTTAATACCCATGTTAATGAATGTAACATGTAATTAATTAATCAATTAATTAATCAAATTGTAACCATTAATTAACTAATAAATATTTAATTAGTATCATTATACCAATCTTTGTTTTATTAATAATATGTTAGAAAAATTAATTACCTAATAAATTTTACTTAATAATTCCCTAAACATATATTCTACTAGGGTTGTTACATACACCCACCCTTCAGGAAACTTCGTCCCGAAGCTAAGGTATCTTATGGTACAAGGAAAAGAAACATGGTTCACACTTTCATAACAATTAACAGACATTATCAGTAAGTAAGTCAAGAAAACTCATACATACTAGTGTACATGTACAAGAAATGCATGTGTAGCTAGTACATACAAATCTCGTGCATGTACTAATAATCAAAATTGTCATCCTTTAGTAATTTATGTATGCATCCAATCCAGTCAGCAAGACTAGTCTTTTATAAAAGACAACAAACCAATCA
>ML816609.1:25702-52770 GCA_009831015.1 Picea engelmannii
TACAAGAAATGCATGTGTAGCTAGTACATACAAATCTCGTGCATGTACTAATAATCAAAATTGTCATCCTTTAGTAATTTATGTATGCATCCAATCCAGTCAGCAAGACTAGTCTTTTATAAAAGACAACAAACCAATCAATTTTTTGAGAAATCCTTTAATTACTATTATCTGGTTCAACAATTTTATGTTAAACAATTGTGGTTTAGTTACGTAATAATGAATATTCATATATACACATTTTTCTTTCTTTTTTTTTTTTATTGAAGGGAAAACATTAAATTCCACCACCAGACAGATATCCATACCTTCTCAACTATTACTACTCATCCTTCATCCCTAACCTACTTCCATCTCCATTCCTATCATTCCCCTGCTAGACTATCTTGAAGCCTCAACTATATTGACCTAACTCATAATAGAACTCGTAAGCGAAAGTGTCACTATCTTGACCAAGCTTCCCTAGAAGGCATGTAACAGTCATCATCACACATCTTGGGGAGCGTGAACTAACACCTTCCTCCCATGACTTCAGGTTTCATAGGATACACGGTGGGAAATGCCTCCACCCCTCCTAACAGGACTAGGGTCCACACCATATAATGGAGGATACACGGTGGGAAATGCCTCCACCCCTCCTAACAGGACTAGGGTCCACACCCTACAATGGAATACATAGTGGCACCGTGTTGTTGGGGGTTTTGTCATCGTTTATTCAGTTTTGGGCAGTGTCATCACCTGAGATCATGAACTGGTCCACATATCATAGAAATCCATACAAAACAATATAAATTCCACATACAATATTCATACCATAATGTTTCTCGGTCAGTGGTCCTGATATCCACTTTGATCATCTTTATACCTTGGCTATTTTAGAGCCCATAACCTGTAGATTATTCTGTAACACAAACTCATACACTTCTATGCATTATCATCATGTAATTGCATACAATCATCATTTCAATTTGGTATCCCTGTACCGATAAATTAACATCAAAGTTTTCCAGTTAGAAATAGATCTCATAATATCCCATAATTCAATTTCGACACCCATTCATAAGATTATCATTTACCCAAAATAGATTTCATTATATCCAACATCATTCTAATAGCATTTAAACATTCATTAAATTCACATTCTCACAATATGTCCCATCATATACGTCATTAGCAATACCATTTAAACATTCATAAAATTTACATTCACATAATAGATCGCATTACATACATCATCATCAACAACATTTAATCATTCATAAAAGTTCATACATTTAAAGTTTAAGTGTATCACTTAATAGCTTCATTGTCTCTAGAAAATAAAGTATATAGGCCTCAGGTAATCCTGGCTGTCTAAGTCAAAAGGTGGTGTTACATACATCCATTCTTCGAGAAACATGTTCTCGAGGTGGTAAAAAAAGTGAGGGATAGTCTCGCCATAGTGTATCAGTGTCTTCCCAAGTAGCAGATCCTGGACTATGCTTATCCCACTGGACCTTAACTTGGTCTACTAGACGGTTTCTGAGCTATCGGACACTATGTTCCAATATGCATAACGGTTCTACCATGGGGGTTCCCACGTCCGATACCTACAATTCCTTTCAATTTAGTTTATGTGATTTATCAACAACACAATGACATAAAACAGATACATGAAATACATTATGAGTTTTATGAAAGTGGGGTGGCAGTACGAGACGATATGCAATGGGTCCAATTTTCTCTTGGATCCTGAATGGTCCTATAAATTGAGGTGACAACTTTGTCCCCTTCCCAAACCGTATGGTACTCTTATTAGGCCTGATATGAATGAAAACCTATTCTCCCACTTCATAACTTCGATCGGTCCTGTGTGCATCCGCATATCTTTTCTGCCTATCCTGTGCTTTCTTTAGTCGTTGCCTAATCTGAATCACCTTTTCCTCCATTTCTTGAATCAATTCTGGCCCAACTGTTACTCAGTTTTCTAGTCTATCCCAACTCAATGGCGTTCTGCATGGCATTCCATACAAATATTTGTAGGGTGGCATTCTGATGGAGCTATGATAAATGTTATTGTAGGAAAAATCTACCAAAGGTAGGTACTTCTCCCACTAGGTTTGATTATCCATTACATACATTATAAGCATGTCTTCTATGACTTGATTTACTCTCTCAGTTTTCCCATCTAATTCAGGATGATAAGTTGTGCTTAAGTTCAACTGATTCACCAACGCTGACTGTAAACTTGTCCAAAACCTAGAAGTGAATCTGGAGTCCCTATCTGAAATGATCTTCTTAGGTATCCCATGCAAATGGATGACCTCGCTTACAAACACACATGCCACATCAGTGACATCATAAGTGTCTCTAACCGGAATAAAATGAGCACTCTTGGTTAACTTATCCACTATCACAAGAATGACATTGTGTCTATGGGATGTGAGCGGAAACCCCACAACAAAATCCATAGATATGACTTCCCATTTGGACATAGGAACATCATGTGGTTATAGGAGGCCTACCGGGTGATGGTGGTCGGCTTTCACTTGTTGACACTCTAGGCATTTGACGACAAAATGGACTACATCACGCTTCATGCCTACCCAAAAGAAGAGCTTCCTCATATCTGCGTACATCTTCTTCACACCCATATGGACACAATAAAGTGCTCTATGGGCTTCCTTTAGTATGATGCTTCGGATATCCCCATTCTCAGTGATGTACATTCCTCCTCGATATCTTAACCCTCCATCTGTTTCCAGACTATATCCTTCATACTTTGGATCTAACTGCATCCCGCTCTAGAGGTTTGAAGTAACCTCTAAGTACCAACTGTCTCCTAGGAGTTGTGTCAACACATGTTCCCTTAGATTGACCTTTAAGGTTACCAAGGAGAAGATATGTGGTCTCCTACTCCAGGCATATGCGACCACATTTTTCTTTCCCTTGATGTACGAAATACCAAAATCGTACTCAGTCATAAACTCACTCCATCGCCTTTTCTTGGAATTCAAATCTCTTTGAGTGAAGAGATGTTTTAAACTTTGATGGTCTGTTTTGAGCTCAAATTTTCTCCCCACAGGATAGTGCCTCCAAATTTTCAAAGCTAGCATTACAGCTGCCAACTCTAAATCATGAGTCGCATATAGCTCTTTGTGTTTCTTCAACTTCCTTGACACATAGGATATCACTCCTCCATCCTACATTAGTACGGACCCAAACCCTTGCTTCAAGGCATCCATGCAGACCATGAAGTCCTTTTCCATATCTGACACTCGTCGAATTAGCACACTGGTTAGTAACCTCTTAAGCTCAATGAATGCACTATCACATTCTTCTGTCCATTCATACCTGAACCCCTTGCATTGCAAAGTGGTGATGTGTTTTGCTATTTTTGAGAATCCTTCCAAAAATATCCAATAATAACCTTCTAGCCCCATGAATCTTCTCACCTCATGGGCATTTTTCGGCACTAGCCACTCCATAATGGCCTTTACCTTTTCTAGGTCCACAGAGATTCCTTCGTCAGAAATGATATGACCTAAATAGTGGATCTCTTTCTGGAAGAAGGAACACTTTGACAACTTCCCATACAATTTGTTCTCCCTAAGGCAGGACAACACTACCCATAGGTGTTCCTCATGTTCTCTTTCATTCTTGGAATAGATGAGGATATCATCCAAAAAGACTTGTACAAAATGGTCTAAGTACTTTTAGAATACGTCGTTCATGAGGCTCATGAATATTGTTGGTGCATTGGTCAATCCGAAAGGTACTACAACAAACTCATAATGTCCAAACCGAGTTCGAAAGGAAGTTTTTGGGATATCACCTTCCTTAATCCTTAACTGATGATACCCTGATCGAAAATCAATCTTGTAGAATACCGCTTCTCCTTTCATCTGATCGAAGAGGTCATCTATTCATGGCATTGGGTACCTATTTTTGACTATAGCACGGTTCAAGTCCCTGTAGTCTATACACAGTCTTAAGGATCCATCCTTCTTCTTTACAAAAATTACTCGCGTGCCCCAGGGTGAAACACTTGGCCTTATTAGCCCTAAGTCAAGTAACTCTTTCAACTGCAATTGCAATTCACAAATTTTCGGTGCTATCATCTGATACGGAGTCTTGGAGATTGCTTCTACTCCAGTTTTTAGCTCAATAGTGAAATCAAGCTCCCTCTCAGGAAGTAACCTTGGTAAGTCGTTTGGAAAAACATCCTAAAATTCTGACAATACCGGGTACTGATCCAATGAGGGTCCCTTCCTTTCATTCACTGCTTCCACTACATAAAGTCGACACCCTTGCCTCAAGCATTTCTTAACCTTCATAGTTGATATAAATCATAACGACACTTTTATCTTTACACCTTGGATCTCTACTGGTCTTCCTTCATCGTCGACACAAAGAACCCTCTTTGCGAAACAATCTACCAAAGATCAATGAGCTTCTAACCAATCCATTCCAATGATTAGGTCATATTCCCTGAGAGTAGTGATGTGTACCTTTACCCTGGTACTACACCTCCCATTTATACTATACAATTATCAACACTAGGTCCTACGGCTTGTTTTTCCCCTGAAGCCATCTCGACTTGTTTAAAGTCATTGTGCTCGTAGGCTGCCAACCCACTCTTTTCTAATGTAGATGGTGAAATGAAACTATCTGTCACACCAGAATCAAACAAAATCTTAACATTGATATGATTTAGTGTACCTTATGACTCCACCACCATGGATTGATGTTCGGCCTGACGGTTATTAACCGCTGTGTAAATATGGTGGCTACTACTTGATCTCCCCATCAGTGACTTTCCTTCTCTATGCACAAACCCTAATTGTAACTCTGGGCAGTCACATTGGTAATGGGGTCCACCACACCCCCAATAGGTAACACGAGATTGAACCTGTGTACTGTTATGTGACTGTCTCTGAAATGAGATCCTTCCCCTGGAACCCCTGCCCCTACTCGTTGTTTTCTGAGATGGTCGTGGACCTGTCTGCGTTGTTTGTGATCAATGCGATGTTACACTCGCTGCCATTGAAATACCTATAGCTACTGTCCTTGGAACAACTCTGTTACCATATGGCAGTGGGCTTGAGCCCCCTCCCCTAGGGAATGTCCTCAGGGCCTTCCCTACAAATCCAGGACGATGCAAAAATGTCGGTATTGTACCCCCAGTTAAGTTCATGTGTTCTTCCACATAATGCGCATTTTCCACCACCTCCGCTACTAAAGACAGTTTCCACATCCACACCACAACTCTTATATTAGGGTTCAATCCATAGATGAAGCACTCTGCCTGTCGTTGGTCATTATCCATATACGAAACATATTTGACCAGTTCCATAAATATGATCTCATATTCTTCTACAGTTCTGTTTCCTTGTACTAAGGCATGAAATGCCCCTACCTATTGTTCCTCGTAGTATGCTGGTAGATATTTTCTTCAGAACCTCTCCTTGAAAAGTTCCAAAGATTTTGGGTCTGGGGTAAGGTGCAGTTGTCTTTCCAGGTTACCCCACCAGTTCAAGGCATTGTCTCTTAACTAAAAAATCGTGATCTTTTCCTTTGAGTTGGATGCATAGTCCCTTAAGGCAAAACACCTTGTCATGCCTTCCAACCATGCTTCCACGCGTTCACTGGCACGACCCCCGACAATCTCCGAAAGTTTGATCTTCTGCAATTCTCGCGTTATGTCTTCAGGTGGAGGTCCTCCCCCTGAATCCCTTGATGCTTCTGGATTACCTATTCCAGACGATGGGGGTTCCACTTTAGTCCCTGCCGATTTTTTCCCCTTTAAAGTCGCATTAATGGCTTCCAACGAGCACAGTATGAGGGCTAGTTCGGGTGATGGTGGTGGTGGCACTGGCAGTGTTGGCAGTTCTTGCGATGACGCTCCCCTTCCTTGAGTCCCTCAAGTCCTGAGCATACTCTATGCTTTAACCTGCATCAACCAAGTTGTCAGGGTGAGTTCAAGGATGTTTCAAATTGGTGCTACTCAAACTAGAAACATGGTTAGGCGTAAGTTTTCTTTACTTGTCTGTAAACAAACATTACTCCTTTAGGGGATTGGCTAGGTTAGGGTTAGGATTAAGCATCTAAGCTTGATTTCTTCGCCCCTATATAAAAAAAAACTATTGGTTTCCTTTCCCTGTAGCTATGCTATCCTTCCGCCATACTCGCCACTTCCTATGCTTACCCCCCTAGTGCATATGTTTCCTCCTTCTCGCTTGTCCTAGTTTAATCCCTTTTAACTTTTCGCTTATAACTAAATATCCTCCAATGCTTGACTCGGGAGCTTTTCCTTGGCACTTAGTGTTGGTGTTATCGAATTTTGCATTGAGATTTAGCGTTGAATTTGATTGGTGGATTGGAGTGGAGGGACTTGGCGCTTGGCTCGACGAATTGGGTGTACTGTCTCGTGAACATGATTCTTGGACAATCAGAGTTTATACTTGGGATACAAAGATCAGCGGTGCCAAATAAGCCTTTACTTTGATTTCCGGTGCATTCACTAATTATGATTCAACTCGGTTAGTTGGCTCCAGATCAATAGGTTAGGTAATAAGCTAGTTAGTCTTAATCTTCATACTGTATCATCCTAATAATAATACTACTCTTATCTTGACAATGTTACCATTAATATAAATAAGTAAAAGAATTTATTTGTAAAGACTGGCGCATTGGTGTTAGTGTTATTTTTAAGGTGCTTCGCTTGGTGGTGGTCGTGCGTTAAAAACCCATGGAGTCAATTTAATTTTTTTTTATCATTTAAGCTTAGCATATATTATTAAATTTAAATAATTATCAGTTTTAATTTAATTTATTATAAGGTAATTAATTTAATTTAAATAATTTAAATTTACGTAGTAGTATTAATGCTTTTTTTTTTAAATAAATAAAATTAGAATTAATAATACAAAAAAAAAATCTTATTTTAAATTCGACGAGAGATTAATGTGCTTAATACTTAATGAGAAATGAGGCATTATCTAGAAGCCTTTAAGGTCAGGCTTCTGGCATGAGGCCCATGTGCTCGGCCTCGGCTCTCAACACCAAAACCCTAAACCATTCCTTAACCCTAACGCTCCTTCACTTCCGCCTCTTTCCTCTGTCGCCTCTTCACTCTGCTCTTGGCACTGGTGCTGGTCTGCTCTGGTCATGGCTTTGTGCTATGTGTTGGTGTAGGTGCGAGAAGGGGCCAAGAGTTCAATTCAAGGGTTTAATAGTATGACAGACATGGTAGGTGCTTGGCTATTGTTTTATTTTTTATACTAAAAAAAAATTGTTTCCTTTGTGCAACGCAAGAGCCTTCTTCCTCCTGGGTTAGTGATATAGTTTTGCCTTGTAGCTTATTTTTATCACATTGGTGTCTAAAACATCTATGGTGGATCAGAAAGTCTTTCATTAGTGCATATATATAGAGAGGATTTATGATTCTTGCTTAAGCTCCCCTTATTCTATGGGTGAATCCATTTCTTTCATAGATGAGTGTCTTCTAGTTGCTTCTTGTATTGTTTCAGGTGTTGGTTTTCCAACTCAACTTTCTTGAGCTGGTCTTTAAGGTTTAAAATGGCATCCTCTCTGCTACAATATTTCCCTTTTTGTTGTTGGTTATGCAACTCAACTTTATCCGATTTGAATTCAAGGTTCTCGCCCTCCTCTGAAATTGATTCTTTTATCTCCAAAGACACCCTTTTTCCAGTTGTTTTATGTATTTTAATAGAGGTTGGTTCTCCAACAAAATATTTCTAAGGCGGCCTTCCAACTTGGCCTGCATTTTAAATCTTCATGATAGAAGGAGAATATTTGATTGACCTCACACCAAGATTGTTCCTTTTACTAGGATAGGTAAGTCCTCCTCATTAAATGGATGAAGGAATATTCTTATTCCTCTCCAATTCTATGCGCATGCAGAAGAAAGTCACACCAGTAATAAAATGAAGATGGCCTAATTTATAATTTAATAATAATAACTTGAACTAGGCCCTTTTTCTGTTGGAATTTTCTCGCTGGCCAGATGGCAAAAGCATGCAAGAAACGACCAGTAGAATATTTCACCGTTCCTGGAGAAACAGTTCGATGATAGTGTTATATTCTAATCACAGGTTTAGTAGGTGCGAGGTGCCAACTTTTGTCTATGAGAATCAATCCTTGTCACAATAGATTTTTAGTTTGCTTATATTTGAATTTTCAAGGACACTGTGTTTCAGAGTGCTGTGAACAGGAAGGGCTATTTGATTTGTATTCTACGCATCGAGGTACATCTCCATATAAATACATGTGTGAGAGGTTTAGAATTGGTGCACAAATTAATGCTCGAGGGCTTGTCAGGCTTCTTGCAAACCAAATTATTTTCTTGGAGTTTGGATTTTCTCATCTACATTTCAAGGCTCGAACTAAAGATGATATATCTTCTTGGTTCACCTGTATGTAGTCTTTTCTTTAATGTTTGTACTACAATAAGAGGGAAAAAATGTTCTGTAACGGAAATAGTTTGAACTGCCATGTCCTTGTGCATAGATGCATTTGTTATTATTATAAAAACGTAGAAAAAGATGAATATTAATGAATCTTCTAGCTTACCATTGAAGTTAGTAAGCTGAAACCCTAATGAACAATTTTTATTAATTATTTTACTCAAAACCTAGGTTTGAGTGAAATCTCAATCCTCCCTGTTTTTTCTAAGGCACCCATGATAATGCAGATTTGCTTAGCTAGTAATTGCAACTTGGATAGAATTTATCAAATATATAGAAGTTTGGACATTTTCCCATGCTTCGGAGTGTTGTTATAGCTCTGGAGTGCTATTATAAAAGATGAAGCTCTCGCAGGAATGTGAACGAGCGAGATTAGGTCTAGTTGTTAATATAACACATATTATGTGTTATATTATATAATACATACTAGTTGTTTTCTTAGAAATATCTGGTGATGCTTTTTTTTTAAACCAAAATTGATTTTTTTTGTATATTAGAGTAAATATAGATCACACATGAAGCAAACAACAAAATACATTCTTCAGGTTTATAAACATTGATAAGAAACCATAAACCAGTTCTTAAAGTTTCCTGTATTTAAACTTACTACTTATGTTAGGTTACCCAAGAAAATCCCTTGAGGTTCCTAATCCTGCTTCTTTGTCTCTATATTTTCTATTTGATTTCCTTTCCTTGTAAAAGGGGGAGAAGGTTTTTATCTATGTTTTCAATTTGATTTCCTTACCCTGTCAAAAGGGGAGAAGGGTGTGGATTCTTTAATATTTCTGCTGCGAAGGAGAGAGATTTAGAGGACTCTTCTCCTTCCCTTTCTTCACCGATCTCCTACCCCACCAGAGATGAATATTCTCCATGGGAAGCTGCCATTGGGAATTCTCCATAGATTCTTGGTTGTGCATTCCCTGTAACAACCCTAGTAGTATTCATATTTCACTTATTTTACTTTGGTAAATTTGTTTTTACATTTTCAATTCATATTGTTTATATATAATCAAAATAATAGTGCTTTTGGTTTGCAGGTTAGGCGGAGCTGGAGTTGGAGCTGGGAATTTGGCCCTTAAGGCTATAGATTGTGAATGAGGCACTCTGATACCATGTGTAGTATCCAAATAAATTTAACATCCATTAATTCCATAAACTGAAACAATAATTTCTACTTGATTTCAGTAACTCAGTAATTCCTTATAAATTACGCACATACGCATATAAATTTATCATAACAAATAATGATTCCATAACATAAATAAAACAAATACGTAATTTAAAATACCTTGGTCTGATGCTAACCCTCCACTTTCCACTTGCCTTTTTGACCTTCCTGCTTCTTCTTTTCTCAACTTGAAGCCACGAACCAACTACGCCAAAAACCGAGTTTCCACCCTGCCAACTAGGACAACTAACTAGCTCCAGGATACCATATGGATATCCTGGCCCCCGTGCCCAAAACCCCTAGCAAACTGGTGCCCCCTATACTAACCCTTCCAGACTACAGAGCTCAAACTCTCCCCTCTGCAAATCCAAGAGAGAACCCCCAAAATATAATTCCCCGTAGAATGATAATCCCCCTTCGTAAACCTCCTCCGCTCATATCCCTCCCTCACCGCCCTTTCCTCATTTACTTCCTTACCTCCCCATAGTTAATGACCCTTATCCTTTTATTTATTATTTTATCCTTTCATAATTAATATCTTATCTCTTCATGTTCAATTTCTTATCCATTTCCGTGTACATAAGTCTTTAACAAATTAAACTTATAATTTATTAACCCTATTAATTTAATGCCCATGTTAATGAATGTAACATGTAATTAATTAATCAATTAATTAATCAAATTGTAACCATTAATTAATTAATAAATATTTAATTAGTATCATTATACCAATCTTTGTTTAATTAATAATATGTTAGAAAAATTAATTACCTAGTAAATTTTACTTAATAATTCCCTAAACATATATTCTACTAGGGTTGTTACAGTTGTCCTCTAGCCAATAGTTTCTTAACTGGCCATTTCACCTTCTTCTTCATAGGCCACTCATACACCCAACGTTTCCTTGACTATTGTTGGACATTAAATGCCAACCTCTCTAGTTATGTTATGATTTCATGTACTTGTGTGTCCATATGTTCCCTAATTTCCTGTTGGTGGTCCTTGCCTTGACCATGATTTTGGCCTTCAGTAGCCATCTTCACCTTCAATATTCCTTACTGGAAAATCTATTGTTCACTTTGCAACTGAGAGAATTCCTAGCTTCTTCTACAACCCACCTGGCTGTTTAAATTTTTTTTTTTTCCATACATGCAACAACTTTCACAGAGAACCACACTTTGTTTCTTCCCTCACCTTCTTCCTGCAGGCGAAATCAAATTCGGACACCACCTGATGTTACTATATTATCTCCTTCATCTTATGATTCCCTGTTCCTGCAGTCTATAGACAAAAAGTGGCTCTGATACCACTTGATGGTATCAACCAATCTCCATTCATTATATCTCCTTTTCCTACGATCTGTAGACAAAATATTTATCTCTGACACCACTTGATGGTATCAGACTATATCCCTTATCTCCTTTCCTCATTTTCCTAATGTCTACAAGAAAAAATCAGTGGTGATACCACCTGATGCAACCCATTTCTCTCGATAGGGTATTCTGACCTCCCGGTCTATGGATCTTCAAAATTCCTGAGATGGAATATATCTTTGGCTCCTCTGCTGGAACCCCAAATATTCAAATCCACACTATCCCTTTTACTCCTTGGTGCATGCCTTGAGACAAACCTGTGTGCGCTCTTCCTTTTGGCACCTTTTTCCCTTTCTGAGAAAACACACAGTGGGAATTGGCTCCTTCTACTATCCCCCTTTTCTCATATGACCCTAAGTTGTAACCGAGGGATTATACACCAGGCACTTCAGATATTCATGACATTGGAGGTTGTTAAGAACCAAAGACCAATATAGCATAGAAAAACCTCAGAAAAAGTACTCAACACCTTGAAAAAGATACAATTTCAGATAATAAGCCTCTTCGAGGGGGCAACCTCCTTTTACCCCACTTAAATGTTCAAGTACAAGATGATTCAAAATGAAAATGTCTCCTTGGTATATATAGGAGACTAGCAGGTATAATTACAACTAATGGGCTAAAGTCGACATAAATAAAATAACATTACTAATATAATATGCCCCAATTAAGGGGTAATGATCCAATATTAGGGCTTAACATGCCCCTCCCCTTGATACAAGTGTTGTATGCAATGCTTGAGTAACTCTGGATGCTTTTGTATAAAAGACTCATCTTCCCAAGTGGAATCTTCAGCCGATAGTTTCCTCCATTTAATGAGATAATCTGAAATGGATCTATTCCTCAACTGGTGAATTCTTGTGTCAGTGATGGATTCAAGTTCCAATATGATTTTTCCTTCCTCATCAAGTTCTGGAAATATAGTTTGAACCAGGATCTTGTCACCTATACCCTTCTTTAAGCATGAAACATGGAAAACTAGGTGTACTCGTGAAGATGCAGGAAGCTCTAATTTGTATGCCATAGTACCAATCTTTTGCAACACCTTATAAGGGTTGTAGTACTTTTGTGATAATTTATTATCCTTCTTGGCTTGCTTGAGGGACATCTGTTTGTATGGTTGTATTCTTTAAACACCCAATCCCCTACTTCAAAACTTCTTTCACTACGATGTTGATCTGCTTGTTGTTTCATGCGATTATGTGCCATGGTCATGTTGTCCTTTAAGATTTGAAGAACTTGTTGTTGATTCTCTATGTGATCTTTCACTGCTTGAACCTTATATTTTTCTTTTAGAGAAGAAGTGATGGAAGGAGGGTGGTATCCATAAAGTGCCATAAATGGTGTCATTTTTGTTGCAGTATGAAAGGAAGTGTTGTACCACCATTTTGCCAAGGGTAACCATTTGAGCCATTGTGTTTGTTTATTAGAGACAAAGAAACGAAGGTATCCTTCCATACATTTTTTCACTATCTCGGTTTGTCCATAAGATTGAGGATGATAGGATGAGCTATGAGCCAATTGAGTACCCAAACAAGAAAATAATTTTGTCCAAAAATGTCCATTGAAGATGGGATCTCTGTCACTTGCAATAATATTTGGGCTTCCATGTAGCTTTTGAATTGTCTCCATGAATGCAGTGGAAAATGTACTAGCTTTGAAGGGATGAGAGAGTGCACAAAAGTGTGCATACTTGGTCAATCTATCAACAATCACCATGATGAAACCCTTTCCTTCAGAATTTGGTAATCCTGTGATGAAATCCATGGAAACCTCCTCCCAGTGCTGACTTGGGATGGATAATGGTTGTAAAAGACCAGGGGCATTAATTGTTTCCATCTTATTTTGTTGGCACACCAAACAATCTTCCACAAACCTTTGAACATTAGTTTTAAGGCCATCCCCAAAAAAATCCTTCTTGACTCTATGGTAGGTTTTCAAAAATATCAAGTGCCCTCCTACTGGAGAGGTGTGCAATTCCAATAGTACCTTTTGTTTGAGTTGGGAGTTCTTACATAAATATAAGCGATATTTATACCATAGTGAGTCATTTTTCCATGTAAATCTATCTAATGCACTGGAATCCTGCTGCAACCTTTGAATGAGAGTCCACACTTTTTCATCATTCTTCCATTCATCCCTTGCTTCTATTATCCAATCAAGTTGGATGATCGAGATAGCGCAGAGAAATGCCTCAACATATTCATCCTTTCTTGAGAGTGCATCTTCCACAACATTTTGCTTCCCCTTTTTATAGACGATTTCAAAATCATGACCCAGTATCTTTGTTACCCATTTTTGTTGTTCTTCTGAAGATAGTCTTTGTTACTATTTTGACCTTGAAGTGCCTACCTATTAGGTAAGGATGCCATTTCTTCAATGCATGTAGTATTTCCATCATTTCCTTCTCATAAATGGGTTTCTATAAGTCCTTTCCCTTGAGTGGTCAACTTTCAAAAGCTAGGGGGCCTTCCTTCTTGCATTAGGACAACACCAATTCCATTTCTCGAGGCATCACATTCAACAATAAAGGTTTTATTGAAGTCTGGAGTGGTCAAGACAATACCTTTACACATCACCTCTTTAAGTTGTTCAAAATCTTTAGTTTCCTCTGGAGTCCATGAAAATGCATCCTTCTTAGTTAGTGTAATTAAATGTGCTGCTATTCTTCCATAGTTGCGAACAAACTTGCGGTAGTAACCTGTCAAACTCAAAAATCCTCTAAGATTATTTAATGTTTTGGGAATCGACCAGTCCATCATGGCCTTAATCTTGTTAGGGTCTAGCTTGACACCTTCATGAGATACAATATGACCCAAATACTCTACCTCCTTTACTCCAAAGAAACATTTGGATGGTTTGGCATATAGTTGTTGCTCCTTTAGTAGTTGTAGCACCTTGTCAACATGTCGCACATGATCCTCCCAAGACTTGCTATAGATTAGTATATTATTAAAAAATTCTAACACAAATTTTCGAAGGAAGGGCTTGAAAATGGAATTCACCAACCCTTGGAATGTGGAAGGTGAATTTGTAAGGCCAAAAGGCATGACCAAAAATACATAATGGCCTTGATGAGTTCGGAATGTTGTTTTTGGGATATCTTCTTCCTTCATTCTGATCTGATGATACCGTGAATGGAGATCCAWTTGTGTTAAATAGATTGCTCCATGTATTTCATCTACCAATTCATCAATGATAGGAATGGGAAACTTATCTTTAATAGTGATCTTGTTGAGCTCTCTATAATCTGGACACATACGCCATGAGCTATCTTTCTTGAATACCATTACCACTGGTGCAGAGTAAGAACTTTGGCTAGGTCTAATAATGACAGCCTCTAACATTTCTTCAACCATGCACTCAATTTCACTCTTCAGGGCTTAAGGGTATCTGTATGGCCTGATGTTAGGAGGAACACTCCCAAGAATTAGGTGAATTTCATGATCATGATTTCGAGTGGGTGGAAAACCTTTGGGAATATCTTCAAATATTTTGGAATGATTATCAATGATCCTTTGGAGATATTGAGGAATAGATGGCTTAGATGTTTGAACATATAGTGAGCATATTTGTGCAATAACCCCTTGATGCCCCTTTTTCAATAATTTTTTCATACTGTTAGAGCTTATCACCTTACTGGGTTTCCCTATGATACCTCTTAACTCAATTTATTTTCCTTCCAATGAAAATTTCATGAAAAGTTCTTGAAAATTAAAATCCATTGTTCCTAATGATTGTAACCATTGGATTCCTAGTACAACATCTGCACCACCCATGGGTATAGAAATCATTGGACTATTCATTACATATTCCCCCGTAGTAATATTTATCTTATTTCATTTTCTTGAGCAATTGATAGTTCCTCCATCTGCAATAATTACTTGAAACTTTGGCGCTAGATATACAAAGCAATTGAGGTCTTTGGCTGTTTTATAGTGAATGAAATTATGAGTACTGCCAGAATCAATTAGGACTATTACCTTTTTCTTTTTGATGTATCCTTCGATCTTGAGGGTTTGAGGAGTGATAATTCCAGCCAATGCATTACACGATATCGTGGGAGTCAACTCTTCAGATGAAATTGCTTCTACGTTTTCATCTTGAGATGGTTCTTGTTCTTGTTCTTCTTCCTCTTAACAATCTATGTAGAATAATTTATTCTCACCACACTTATGTCCCTTACTGTACTTGTTGTCACAATTAAATCATAAACCTTTTTCTTTCTTTCCTCCAATTGTTGAGGTGTCAACCTTGTAGGTTGAGGTGTTTTAGAAGAACGAGCATTGTTCTCTCTATAGATGTTAGGATTGGTCCTTCTAGTAGCCATAGCCGTATTTTTACTTTCAACATTTCTTGCCACCTTAAATGCATTCTCCAATGATTTGAGTTCCCAAAGGAAAACCTCATGTTGAATGTTATCCTTTAAAGTTCCTATGAATACATCAATCAAGTGCTCATCTGGAATCTCAGTTACCTTTATATTCAATCTTTGGAAGTTATCAATGTGCTTGGTAATTGAACCCTTTTGCTTGAGATTTATCAATTGGCTAAAGAAGGTATTTCTCCTTGTATCCTCTGTAACGACCCTGTGTAAATAGATGTATAGGATTATTAATTATAATTAATTTAATAATCTAACTATCCTAAAAGTTAGCTAAACAATAATTATTTCTTAAATAACATTAACTAATTAACTATTATTAATTACTTGTTCATGATTGTCAAGGATTAATTAATTATTAATTAACTCATTAATTAATTAAGTAAAGAATTAAAGGGGTTTAATAAGTTATATTGTTTAAATTAAAAAGGTTATGTACACGAAAAGGGATAAGATATTAATTATAAGTGGATAAGGTAATAAATGGGTAGGTAAGGAAGTAAATGAAGGAGGTGGTGAAGGAAGGATATGAGGGGGGACGAGGTTTACGAAGGGGGATGACCATTCTACAATAAATTTTGGGGGGAAGGTCTCTCTTGGATTGCAAAGAGGAGAGTTGAGTTATGTAGTTGGATTGGATCAGTACAGGCACCAGTTTGCTGGAGGTTTTGGGCACGGGGGCCGAGATATCCATATGATATCCTGGAGCTAGGAAGTTGTCCTAGTTGGTAGGGTGGAACAAGGTTTTGGGCAGTGTTTACATAGTTTAGCAGTGGTCAACAAGGCAAGTGGAAAGTGGAGGGTTAGCATTAGACCAAGGTATTTTAAAATTATGTATTTGTTTTATTATGTTATAAAATTTTATTATTCATTGATCAATTTAAAATGCGTATGTGCTCAATTAAAAAGGAATTATTGAAATTTCTGAAATCAAGTAACTGTTACAATTTATGTTTGATTAATTATTAGATGTTAAATTAAAATGGACACTACACATGGTATCAGAGCTTTTGCTTGAAAGCTGGACCTGAGGGCCAAAACTCCAAGCTCTAACTCTAGCTATGCCTAACCTGCAAACCAAACACAAATATAAAAATAAATGCAATACGAATTGAAAATGTAAAAAAAAAAATACCAAAGTAAAACAAGCAACTAGGGATGTTACACACTTGTGCATAAAATGTACTCGTCAATGTCCAGTGAGAAGCTTAGTATTTATTTACCTTATCATGTTTTTCCTATAGTCATCTTTAACATGAATAGGTTTTGACATGACCCACACACTAATAACCATATGCTATATTTTTTCTTATGATAGCCAGCAGATTTGTTTGTAACTCATGAAGAGATACACTCGAGTAAACACAAAATACGATATTTTGGGTACAAAGTAACACTTGTCAGGGTAGTTTAACAACATAGTGAATCTGTCGACATGCACACTAGTTACAATCTAGTAGCATCAAATAGAACACCAATCTATAGTAGTATGTACCAGTTATTAGAATCATTGATCAGAGTCTTTTGATCCCAAACAACTGAATAACTCTAGAAATTCAACTTTAAGGACTTCTCAACCATATCATAAAATCCCATAACTCAAGAGCTTCTCATTCTAAAGTTAGAACGATATTTATGAATGTTATCATTTTTCCAATGAAATATACTAATCTGGGACGATACTAAACATTAGAAAAAATGAAATAATAATTAAAATTCTAACATCATCACACATAGACTGAAATGATATAATCCATATCAATATACATAATGGATATTGCTAAGAAAATATATCCCTATTAGACTGAATGCTTCAAATAGAGATATTAACATTTTTCTTCCTTTAAGCCTGTATCTATATGGACAATACCAACGCTTCCTTTATAAAGGAAAAGAGAAAAAAGTGCATTACTTGCGATGTAAAATCAATTGACAATAGGCATAAATTTTAACACTATAAATGAAAGATCCCAAGACAAAATTGGTAATATTTTCTACATATGTTCCACTCCCACTAATGCGACTACCATTATGAAAGCCATAATTGTATAAAAGATTTGGAATAGAGATTGGAATAAGTTCAATAAATACAGGGCACACTTACACCTAGTTATGTATTGACTTTATCTTTAACTTTAATCTAAAAATATTTTCATATCAGAAGCATATCACATCATAAATATAAATGTTAGGAAAACCTGTTTAGAAGCGTGAGAAATCAGTTCCAATTAACAGATCACAAAACTAAACTGGAAACAATCACAATAATGCACAAAAGGAAATAAAAGAAGATATACATGGGGGCTTATAATAAGCTGTGTGAAATCCTAGGTTTTGTGGAAAGATTCATAGCTACTAGGAGAAAATTAGAACTTTGAGAGCAACATAATCAATTCAAAATATACTTCTCAGAAATGACAATCGTTAGATTTTCTAGCAACCATATTACAGACCTCCATTTGGATAACATAAATGCCTCCTGATTAATCCATGTAAAAGTTGTTTTCTCCAACTGGTTGATATAAATCAATGGAGTGCAAACGCACTAGAGTAAAAGTTTTGTGAGCGGATTCGAATGTGACCAGCAGCGAGAGGCCTAGATTCGGGGACTTTTGGGCTTAGAAACCCTAGCTTTAGATATCAATGGCATTGAAAAGCTAGTTGTTGTGAATTCATATTTCTTTCCCTCGTATGAGGTATGCAGCGCACAAAATGCCATTGCCGAGGTGAAGGAGTGGTTGGATAATTTGAATTCTCAGCTTCTACCCAAAAAGAAATTTACTTTCAAAAACAAGGTCACTAAAACAAATCCTAAAACCAATACCAGTAAACACCAAGTTGAGTATCTGTTATGTCAGATGAACGAAATACAACAAGTACATATTGTATCTGCGAAAATATTACAAAAAATAAGGGGGACAACAATTAATGAATAAGGGGGCCTATTCTTGCACCACACAGCCCGAACGCAGTGCCCATCCATGGCCGAGGAGCTACACAAACGCAAAACGTAATACACAGTGCTCGGAGACGGGCATTGAGCCTATTGAGAGGGACAAAGCAAAGTGGAGAGGCGGTAGAGGAAGAATGTGGAAGGGAAGGACATGTTTAGGGTTGGAAGAGATAGGTGTAGGGTTATTTTGGGAGGAAGTGGGCACGTGGGCTTCATGCGTGCCTGATTTGATTTTTATTTATTTTTACATTTTTATTTATTTTAATTAATTTAATATTTTATTTTATTTTTATTATTTATTTGAAATAACTTTTTAATTTTTTTTTATTAAATTTAAATTTCAAAGCTTTAAAATCGTTAATTTTGTTTTATATTATTTAATAAAAAAAAAGTATACATATAATATAATATACATACATATATTTAAATATAAGTAGCAAATTAATTAAAGTAATTATCATTAAATTAAAATGTTAGAGATTCCATGGGTTTTGAACCCAAGACCCCACCAAGCGAAGCGTCTTAAGAAGAACACTAACGCCAACGTGTCCTCATAAGTCTTTACAAATACATTATTTTACTTATTTAGATGAATGGTAACACTATCGGGATAAGAGGTATTATTATCAAGAAGATACAATATGAAGATTAAGACTAACTGGCTTATTACCTAACCTATTGATCCGGAGCTAGCTAACCAAGTTGAATCATAATTAGTGAATGCACTGGAAATCAAGGTAAAGGCTTATTTGGTCCTGTTGATCCTTGTATCCCAAGTATAAACACTAATTGTCCAAGCATCGGGTTCACACAAATTGTCCACACAAATCGTCGAGCCGAGCGCCAAGTCCCTCCACTCCATTCTACCAGTCAAATTCAACGCTAAATCTCAGTGCATCATTCGACAATGCCAACACTACGCACCAGGGAAAATATCCCAAGTCAAGCATCAGAGGATATTTAGTTATAAGTGAAAGATTAAAAGGGCTTAGACTAGGACAAGTGGGAAGGAGACGACATATGCACTAGGAGAGTAAGCATAGGAAGTGGCGAGTATGGCGCAAGGATAGCGTAGTTATAGGGTAAGGGAACCAATATTTTTTTTCATAGGGGCGAAGAAATCAAGATTAGACACTTAATCTTAACCCTAACCTAGCCAATCCCCTAAAGGAGTAATGTCTGCTTACAGACAAGTAAAGAAAACTTATGCCTAACCTTGTTTCTAGTTTAAGTAGCACCAATTTGAAATGTCCTGGAACTCACCCTGACAACTTTGGTTGATGCAAGTTAAAGCATACAAGATGGTCAGGACTTGAGGGAGTTGAGGTAGGGGAGCGTCGTTGCAAGCACCGCCAACACTGCCAGTGCCACCACCACCATCGCCCAAACTAGCTCTCATACTGTGCTCATTGGAAGCCATTAATGAGACTTTAAAGGGGCGATAACTGGTAGGGACTAAAGTGGAACCCCCACCATCTGGAATGGGTAATCCAAAAGCGTCAAGGGATTCGAGGGGAGGACCTCCACCCAAAGACATCACACGAGAATTGTAGAAGATCAAACTTTCAGATTTTGCTGGGGGTCCTACCATTGAACGTGCAGAAGCATGGTTGGAAGGCATGATAAGGTGTTTTGACTTAAGGGACTATGCGTCCAACTCAAAGGAAAAGATAGAAATTTTTCAGTTAAGAGATAGCACCTTAAATTGGTGGGGAAACCTCGAAAGACAACTGCACCTTACCCCAGACATAGTATCTTGGGAAATTTTTGAGGAGAGTTTCTGGAGGAAATATCTACCAGCGTACTACGAGGAACAATAGGTAGGGGCATTTCATGCCTTAGTATAGGGAGACAGAACTGTAGAAGAATATGAGATCAGATTTATGGAACTAGTCAAATATGTTTCATATATGGATAATGACCAACAACAGGCAGAGTGCTTCGTCTATGGATTGAACCCTAAGATAAGAGCTATGGTGCGGATGTGGAAGCCGTATTCAGTAGCGGAGGCGGTGGAAAATGTGAGTTATGTGAAAGAACACATGAACTTAACCGGGGGTGCAAGACAAACATTTTTGCATCACCCTGGATTCGTAGGAAAGGCCCCGAGGACATTTCGTAGGGGAGGGGGCTCAAGGCCACTGCCATATGGTAATAGAGTCGCGCCAAGGATAGTAACTACAGGGATTTCAATGGCAATGAGGGCAGCATTTCATTCATCACCAGTGGCGCAGACAGGTCCACGACCATCTCAGGGAACAACGAGTAGGGGCAGGGGTTCCAGGGGAAGGAACTCATTTCATAGGTAGTCACATAACAATGCACAGGTTCAATCTCGTGTTACCTATTGGGGGTGCGGAGGACCCCATTACCAACATGACTGCCCAGAGTTACAATCAGGGTTCATGCATAGAGAAGGAAAGGCACCGATGGGGAGAGCAAGTGGTAGCCACCAGATTTACGCAACGGTTAATAATCACCAGGCTGAACATCAATCCACGGTGGTCGAGTCATTAGGTATGCTAAATCATATCAATGTTAAGATTTTGTTTGATTTTGGTGCGACGGATAGTTTCATTTCACCATCTGCATTAGAAAAGAGTGGGTTGGCATCCTACGAGCATGATGACTTTAAACAAGTCGAGATGGCTTCGGGGGAAAAAAAAGCGGTAGGACCTAGTGTTGATAATTGTATAGTAGACTTGGGAGTGTGTACTACGAGGTTGAAGGTATACGTCACTGCTCTTGGGGCGTATGACCTAATCATTGGAATGGATTGGTTAGCATCTCACCGATCTTTGGTAGATTGTTTCACAAAGAGAGTGCTTTGTGTCGATGATGAAGGAAGACTAGTAGAGATCCAGGGTGTACAAAGAAAAGTGTCGTTACGCTTTATATCAACTATGAAGGTTAAGTGATGCTTGAGGGAAGGGTGTCGATTGTATGTAGTGGAACTAGTAAATGAAAGAAAGGGACCCTCATTGGATCACTACCCGGCATTGTCAAAATTTAAAGATGTTTTTCCGAACGAGTTACCATATTACCTCCTCAGAGGGAGCTTGATTTTACTATTGAGCTAAAACCTGGTGCAGAACCAATTTCCAAAACTCTGTATCAGATGACGGTGCTAGGACTTTGTGAGTTGCAAATGCAGGTGAAAGAGTTACTGGACTTAGGGCTAATAAGGCCCAGTGTTTCACCCTAGGGTGTGTTAGTAATGTTTGTAAAGAAGAAGTATGGATCCTTACGACTGTGTATAGATTACGGGGACTTGAATCGTGCTAGAGTGAAAAATAGGTACCCAATTCCGCGAATAAATAACCTCTCCGATCAGATGAAAGGAGATGCGGTATTCTCAAAGATTGATTTGCAATCAGGGTATCACCAGTTAAGTATTAAGGAAGGTGATGTCCCAAAAAATTCCTTTTGAACTCGGTTTGGACATTATGAGTTTGTTGTAGTACCTTTTGGATTGACCAATGCACCAGCAGTATTCATGAGCCTCATGAACTGCATATTCTGAAAGTACCTAGACAGTTTTGTACAAGTCTTTTTAGATGACATCCTCATCTATTCCAAGAATGAAAGAGAACATGAGGAACACTTGTGAATAGTGTTGTCCTACCTTAGAGAGAACAAATTGCATGGGAAGTTTTCAAAGTGTTCCTTCTTCCAGAAAGAGATCCACTATTTAAGTCATATCATTTCTGGCGAAGGAATCTTTGTGGACCCAAAAAAGGTAAAGGCCATTATGGAGTGGCCAGTGCCAAAAAATTCCCATGAGGTGAGAAACTTCATGGGGATAGTAGGTTATTACTGGATATTTGTGGAAGAATTCTGAAAAATAGCTAAACCCATCACCACTTTGCAATGCAAGGGGTTCAGGTATGAATGGAGAGAAGAGTGTCATAGTGCATTCATTGAGCTTAAGAGGTTACTAACTAGTGTGCCAATTCTACGAGTGTCGGATATGGAAAAGGACTTCACAGTTTGCACGGATTCCTCGAAGCAAGGGTTGGGGGCCATGCTAATGTAGGATGGAGGAGTGATAGCCTATGCATCAAGTAAGTTGAAGAAGCACGAAGAGTTATACACGACTCATGATTTAGAGTTGGCAGCTGTAATGCTAGCTCTGAAAATTTGGAGGCACTATCTTGTGGGGTGAAACTTTGAGCTCAAAATGGACCATCAAATTTTAAAACATCTCTTCACTCAAAGAGATCTAAATGCCAGGCAAAGGCGATGGAGTGAGTTTATGAGTGAGTATGATTTTGGTATTTCATACATCAAGGGAAAGGAAAATGTGGTCGCAGATGCCTTGAGTAGGAGACCACGTATATTCTCCTTCGTAACCTTAAAGGTCAATCTAAGGGAACATGTGTTGACACAATTCCCAGGAGACAGTTGGTATTTAAAGGTTACTTCAAACGTCCAGAGCGGGATGCAGTTAGATCCAAAGTATGAAGAATATAGTCTAGAAATAGACGGACTGTTAAGATATCGAGGAAGGATGTACATCCCTGAGAATGGGGATATTCGAAGCATCATACTGAAGGAAGCCCATAGAGCACTTTATTGTGCACATCCGGGTGTGAAGAAGATGTACGCAGATATGAGGAAGCTCTTCTTTTAGGTAGGCATGAAGTGTGATGTAGTCCATTTCGTCGCCAAATTCCTAGAGTTTCAACAAGTGAAATCCGACCACCATCACCCAGCAGGCCTCCTACAACCACATGATGTTCCTATGTCCAAATGGGAAGTCATCTCTATGGATTTTGTTGTGGGGTTGCTACTCACATCTCATAGACACAATGCCATTCTTGTGATAGTGGATGAGTTAACCAAGAGTGCTAATTTTATTTCGGTTAGAGACACGTATGATGTCACTGATGTGGAACATGTGTTTGTAAGCGAGGTTATCTATTTGCACAGGATACCTAAGAAGATCATTTTAGATAGGGATTCCAGATTCACTTCTAGGTTTTGGACAAGTTTACAATCAGCGTTGGGGACTCAGTTGAAATTAAGCACAGCTTATCATCCTGAAACAAATGGAAAAACTGAGAGATTAAATCAAGTCATGGAAGACATGCTTAGGATGTATGTAATGGATAATCAAACCCAGTGGGAGAAGTACCTCCCTTTGGTAGAGTTTTCCTACAATAATAGTTATCATAGTTCCATTGGAATGCCACCCTATGAAGCTTTGTATGGGAGGCCATGCAGAATGCCATTGAGTTGGGATAGAATGGAAGACCAAGTAATAGTTGGGCCAGAATTGATTCAATAAATGGAGGAATGGGTGATTCATATTAGGCAGAGACTAAAGGAAGCACAGGATAGGCAGAAAAGCTATGCAGATGCACACAGGACCGACCGAAGTTATGAAGTGGGAGACTAGGTTTTCATTCATATCAAGCCTAATAAGAGTACCATATGGTTCGGGAAGGGGAAAAAGTTGTCACCTAGATTTATATGACCATTCAGGATCCAAGAGAAAATTGGAACCATTGCAAATCGTCTCATACTGCTACCTCACTTGTATAAAACTCATAATGTATTTCATATATCTGTTTTACGTCATTATGTTGTTGATGAATCACATAAACTAAATTGGAAGGAATTGCAGGTATCGGATGTGGGAACCCTCATGGTAGAACCATTACGCATATTGGACTGTAGAGTCTGACAGCTCAGGAATCCTCTGGTAGACCAAGTTAAGGTCCAGTGGGAAACGTATAGTCCAGGATTTGCTACTTGGGAAGACGCCAAGACACTATGGCGAGACTATCCCTCACTTTTTTGACCACCCTGAGAACATATTTCTCGAATGTTGGGTGTATGTAACACCACCTTTTGACTTAGACAACCAGGATTACCTGAGGCCTATATGCTTTATTTTCTAGTTACAGTGAAACTATTAAGTGATACACTTAAACTTTAAAATTTATGAACTTTTATGAATGTTTAATTGTTGTTGATGATGATGTATATGATACGATCTACTATGTGAATGTAAATTTTACGAATGTTTAAATGTTATTGATGATGATGTATATGATGCGACACATTGTGAGAATGAAGAATTTTATGAATGTTAAAAAAAAAAATACTATTAGAATGATGTTAGATATGATGCAATCTATTTTGGTAAATGATAATCTTATGAATGGTGTCGAAATTGAATTACGGGATATTATGAGATCTAACTCTAACTGGAAAACTTTGATGTTAATCTATCGGTACAGGGATACCAAATGGAAATGATGATAGTATGCAATTACATGATGATAATGCATAGAAATTTATGAGTTTGTGTTACAGACTAATTTGCAGGTTATGGGATATGAAATAGCCAAGGGATAAAGATGATGAAATTGGATATCATGACCACTAGCCAAGAAACACTATGGTATGAATATTGTATGAGGAATTTATATTGGTTTGGATGCATTACTATGATATGTGGACCAGTGCATGATTTCAGGTGATGACAAAACCTCCAGCAACACGGTGCCACTGTGTATTCCATTGTAGGGTGTGGAACCTAGTCCCGTTAGGAGGGGTGGAGGCATTTCTCACCGTGTATCCTCCATTGTAGGGTGTGGACCCTAGTCCTGTTAGGAAGGGTGGAGGCATTTCCCACCGTGTATCCTACAAAACCTGAAGTCATGGGAGGGCAGTGTTAGTTCACGCTCCACAAGACGTGTGATGATGATTGTCATATGCCTGCTAGGGAAGCTTGGTCGAGATAGCGACACTTCCACTTACAGGTTCTATTTGGAGTTTGGTCAATATAGTTGATGCTCCAAGATAGTCTAGCAGAGGAAGGATAGGAATGGAGATGGAAGTAGGTTAGGGAGGAAGGATGAGTAGTAATAGTTGAGACGATATGGAGATCTGTCTTGTGGTGGAATTTAATGTTTTCCCTTCAAAAAAAAAGAAATGTGTATATATGAATATTCATAATTTTGTAACATCCCGCTCTGGCGCACTGAGAAAACTTATTATTTGAGGACACTTTCTCGCAAGTGATCTGGAATTTTCTGATGTTAAAACATTTATACTTGATTATGATGCATTATGATAGACGACATGATGTTTTACTATTTGATGTAGACAAGTGCTATTGACTCAGTTTTATTGAGTTTGCAGGGTTTTGGACATTGAGGATGCAGAGGCATCGGTGGAACCCCTTAGACTCCGGATTGAGTCAGGGAGTATGTTATTTGGGTTGATTTATTTACTGTGATATTTCATTGATTTGATGATTTGATGTTGACATGTTTCTGTCACGATAGGGTTTTTATTAAAACTTAAATTAAATGTGATTAGGGCAAGAGGGGGTCTCAAAACTCTTAAAAGAAAGGGGGATGAGGGGGAAAAGGGGATGGGTTGTTAGGTATCGTTATGTTGTCGAATTTGGACTGGACTGATTGCTTGTGAGGAGTTGGGATTTTCTCAGCTAGGATTAGAGTGGTAGCTTAGCCTTCGAGGCAAGCTGGGAAGCTAGGTATAGTATCTGGACTGTGTGTGGCCCCTTTGCGGCTCGGGGGGGATAAGGGGGAAGCAGAGTACCCCTAGCGATTGGCTGGGAGGTACCGGTGCAGTCTCGACGGTCGATGAGAGGGAGCGGCACGGAGCAGGAGCGACACGGAGCGCGGACTTCATCGCAGCGGGCTATAAGGCAATGGTATGGTTTGTTGTACTTTGGTAGAATATGATGCATTATGGCTTATGTTGGTATCAGAATATTGGTTATATTGGATGTAATGGCTATTTATTTTTGTTCCTCGGTGATTAAAATTTTGTTATGGTCATAAAATAATTTTTCTTACTCGGTTGTTGCTTGTCATTTGGATGAAAGAGATTCTATGACTGTGTTTATATATATCTGTGGACGTTTTCAGTTACAGTGGGCGTATGTATATTTAAGTGAGTTATTTTATCCTGTTCTGAAAAGGGCTTTGTTTAATCGGAGTTATGTGCTGGAACGAATACAACAAGGAAACGTAGATATTTCTGTCAATAATTTATCCCTTCTTGGACTGCGATTGCTACCTAAATCAAAACATTACACGATCAAGGTCTGCGTTAATTTTCTAGGCGGTAAATTTTCCTCATGCCGGTGATTTCCACAAAAATCCATTTATTTTTGCGTTTAGGGTATTACCGGGATGGATAACGGTTAACGTTGTGTCTACATTTGATTGAAGGCTTTAAAAAAAAAAAAGGAGAAAAAAAAAAACTGGAAGTCACGCCTGCAATTTTTGTTGACTAGAGATAGAGCGGCAAGAATGCTAGCAGATTTGAGGGATTAAAAAAAAAGGGGGGGAAATTACTGTTAACCATTACTCCAATTCCTGAAGTCCACCACACAGCCACTCGAGATTTTGAACACCACAACTAAACGCGCCTGAATGTATCACGTCCACCTGTAAAATTTTATGAGCGCGTTGGGCATTCGGTTACACAAAAACATTCTCACCCATACATATGACAAGGATCTTTCTATGTTCGACCCATTTGCAATCGTTAGATATCAATATTAAAATCGGGGTGCACAATGGAGAAAACAGTGCCGTGATTCCATTACATAGTGGAAGTGAAGCGTGCCATAAATTTTACAAGTTCACATGATACATTCAGGCGCGTTTAGTTGTGGTGTTCAGAATCTTGGGTGGCCGTGTGGTGGACTTCAGGCATTGGAGTAATGGTTCAC